>CACRXK020007285.1:0-13984 GCA_902702795.2 Paramuricea clavata
GGTTAATAATTATTGTATTTAACCCGAATCATATATAAAGCTCAATATTCGTGAACTTTTCATCCATTGTTTTATTTAGAAGCCATTGAAGTTCATCTTGTGGGGTCATGTGGTCATGCATTCATGGCTATATTATATACCACAAATATTGTAAACAGTTAATAAATATACTCTACTTAAGGGGCATGTACGGTACATAAATGCAAAATACCAACCTATAACTAAACTACACATGTCTTAGGCTAAACTTTAATATTATTAATTGCAAAATATAATAGATATTTGATTTCCAAAAGAACCACAGCCCACAGTGAGTAGAAACGCACAATATATTTATACAGTTACAATAAGCTATATTCCTATAAATTACCTTGTCACCCTTGTAAGTGAAATTGTCTTGTTTTGTATCTTGTCAACACTTCTTTATTTAGCTTGCATATTATTTAAACTGTTTCAACAAACATGTTTTATAAAATTATGTTTGATATCTATATCCAGTGCCGTAAAGTTTAATTTACATGAAGTACATCGCATATAAATGGTCGGAATTCTAAATTATTTAAAAAAAATACTAAACAAAATGATATTAAACAAATGGCACACCGCGCACTACATCGTGGTTTTAAGTCTTTTACCTGATAATTTGTCAAGTGTTCTGCAAACAAGCAACAACAAAGATTGTATGGTATGTACGATGTAATCATTGTTTTACTGTTTATTTTATATACAGTAATACAGGTCTGGAAAATTTAATAGATGAGAGTTGCAAAACATGCAAATCTCGCTCATATTAAACCTCACGTATGTTTTTCGTATGATAGCCAATATAATTATAACAAGGAGCTTGAGTATAACCATGCACATGTCGAAGTACAACCATTGTATACAATGCAGTGCTCGATCTACATGCAACAGTGCACAAATTGCAGAATGACCTTATTATATACTCGTACTCATTGACTCTCATTGTCATAGTCTCCTACTGTTGCTCTAACAGCAATTAGGCTTTGAGAAGCCATGTATATTATAGATTAATTTGTAGCCCAGCCACCATAGTCCATATAAATTGTAGCCCAGCCTCCACATTTTACACCAATAATGAAATTAACCAGTAACTCAATTTTGTTGCTGGTAGTGTAATGGAATCTATGGGTCTTTCTTAACCCCAGAATTCCCTAATTATTGTAAAGTCTGCATAAAGCAGAAAAAAGCTCTGTTTTTATTAACGACCGGAGCCTATTAAGTGACTAAATATTGTCAGCCTAATCCACTTATTTGATTTATCCATGTTGCACTACTTTTGATTGCAAAACACCTGGATTATACATGATTTGCCAGCAAAATAGCAGCAATTGATAAACTTGAGTACATTATTGACTGAATGTATCAAACAGAATGCATGTTGGCGAGTTAATGCAATTTTAAGCATGGGCGTACGGGAAGGAAAATATTAGGGGGTTGGAAAGAAGTGATTGGGGGGGGGGGAGAAGTGATTACAAAAAAATGCTATTAGATAGCATATTTCCCACATAATTGACGGAATTTCCCACAAAATTGACAGAATTTGTCCCATTTATTTCTATAATAAACCAATATTGCCCAACTGTGAAGCGAATATTGCCCGGCTGGCTTTGTTTGCCCAACAAAGCCAGGGGGCGACCGCCCAGCCAGAAACTGGGTGGGGGGCGGTCGCCTCGTCCCCCACCCACCCATTACGCCCATGATTTTAAGCGATTTTAGGCGATTTACAGCGATTTTAGGCGATTTAAGAGAAATTTGACCATTTTAACCCGCGATTTTGGGCGATTTTAGGCGATTTAAGGCGATTTACCGCCCCAGAGTAGGCCTTTCAACGTTTATTTTCAAAATTTAAACGTTGTAATCACAACGTTTAAATTTTGAAATACAACGTTTAAATTTTGAAACTAAACGTTAAAGCCACTCCTTATAGAAACGTCTGAAAATCTTCCTATAGAAACGTCATCGTACAACCGTTAAAACTAACGCAACAACTATTCGCATTTAACCGTCTACCTCATGAATCCGCAGTAACTAGCGTCCAAGGAAACACTGGACGATTCAAAGCGCCCATCAAGACCCATTTCCAAGCTTCTCCGTTGCCCGCCTTTACAAGTTTCTCCGTTACCCGCCATGCATCACGACAAACAATACAATATTTTGAAATCACCACTTGCACGCGCAAGACAAGAAGAGTATTCGCTGAATATATTCTCCATGTGAAGGCAGCTATAGTTCCCAGGTATTCATAAATGTTGACTACTTTATAGCGGCTAGTTACCATTTTATTCGGCGACTACATACTAGTTAATTTTACTTGACCAGGGGAGCTCCAGTTGCGAAATGTCAAAAATTGTCTCGGCCGGCACAGAAGATTTTAGTTGTGTGCGGATATATTGTTTCCTCATAGCCAGATGTTATAATATTAAAGTGCTGTCATTTTATACTACATTATTATTATCAATTTTCAAGCTTTAAAATAAAACAATATGAACATTTGAATACTATATTATAGTAATACAAATTAAATGCCAAATTTAATATTTCTTATAGCATGTACAGCAATTCTCGGGCTTTGCAGTCATAAGTGTGCTGAAAACAGCTCTCGGCATGATTTGCCTGCCATATAGAAAGTTGGGGGGTTTTCTTCAGCCGCTGAATAGACCATTTACTACTAGACCTCAAACTGTCTAGCCTGCGAACAGGCTCTCAAGCTGAATTGAGAGCCTGCATCGATGACTAATGAATTTGAATATCTGCGTCTCAAATCGTGACGCGAAATTCTCATTGGTCAGATGCTATAATTTATATGTTTCCGCTGAGCTCTATATATGTCAACTGCTGAAGCACTATGCATAATAAACACATTAACTGATCAAATTGGTCTTGGTCGTCTTATATCAAAGCACGAAATGTTCTGTTTTGAGAAAACAGTATTTAAAACATTTGAACTTTTGCTTTAATAATATCTTATATTTCGAAAAACAGTATAAACTGTACGGTCTAAATTTAGTTTGCACGGTCTAAATTTAGTTTGCACGAAAGTTGTAAACAACTCCAAATAAGGCAGACATTCCATATTTGGAAAAACGAACGTTACGGGGCAGATATTCAAATTCATTAGTCATCGATGCCGGCTCTCAATTCAGCTTGAGAGTCTGTTCGCAGGCTACAAACTGTCGGAAAATGGGTTCAATTTTTGGCATTTCTATATATATAAGTTTGGGAATTTAAAAATTTTCCAATTAATTAAAGTATACTATGTAGATTAAAAATGGAAAATTTCAAGTTCAGTTAATCACTTCCAGTAATTAAAAAAAAATTATGCCATTGAAAATTTCACAATAAATTTTTAATTTAATGCTCAAAAATATAAACATCCGATTATTTATATGTCTTATCAAATACTATGTTGGCACCTTAATTAAAATGAGTGAGTAGTGACTCACTTGAATGTAATCTGCATTTAATTAATTCCGTTAAATGAGAGAATATTAAATACTATATTAATTTTGACAGACATTGTTGGTACTGTTTATATTAACAGCTCGATTTAATGGCGTGAAAATAAGGAATGGCGCCATGAGCGCGTACCAAACGTCACTGAACAAGCAATATAGATATGGATAACATGCAGACGACTGCGACTTCATTATGTTCTACGCCCGTTTTGCCGTACTACCATATTGTCTCAAGAATGATATTTGCCGTCATCGGATTATTATCTAACAGTCTACTACTTGTTGGACTGATAAAGGATCCACTGAAGTGTTTTAGAAATTCTTCATCATATTTCGTCACAAACCTTTGTGTTTCGGACATTCTAACTTCCCTTACGGTGATTGTGATAACTTTCTGGCGTAATTCTTGTATAGACGGAGTACGTGTGTATATTTTTTTTTTCGCGTACCGTTGTATATTTCCTTCACTAGTATTTTAACAATGGCCTTTGACCGTTATATCAGTTGTTGTCATCCATTGAAATATAGAATTTTCATAACCAAAATGTTTACCAAGTGCCTAATCCTACTACAATGGTTGTTTTACATTGTCGAATCAATTTTCGAATTGTTTTACGAAAAGTGGTTTTTCTATCCAAGATATATAGTGGGTACATGCATTGTACTCAGTTCCGTCATAATGTATGCCAAAGCAGCCTATGTATTGAAGAAAAATTCAAGGTACCTGAGGAGCATAATGGATCAACCTTCATCCGTTGTTCGACATCAAGAAGTACGACTGTTGAATGAAAAACGCTTTCTTTCTACAATATTCATGGTGTCCTGTATTTCGGTAGCAACCTTTTGCCCTTTGATCATATACGATTCAATAAACGGAGAGCCCTATTATTTGAACTATGCGAAGCCTTGGTCCTTTATAGATATTATTAAATGGGGGCTTTTCACCTTGTTTTTTCTCAATTTTTGGATAAATCCTTTTGTGTATAGCTGGCGCTTGACAAGATATAGAAAAACTCTTTTGGTGGTTCTCAGGAAATTTGAGCAAAGGCCTTAAGATATCGGGACTTACTGGGATAAGGCAATAAAAAGTTTGTTTGCTTCATTTGTTTGTGTAAGAACTTTTAAAGTAATCTGGATAAATAATTTATTCTCAGGCTTTACACATGCATGCAAGTACTGAATGAAAATAAATAGGCGGAAACTTATTCTGATTGTATATTGTGTTATAGTCGGAAGGGTCATGAAAATTAGTGTGTCTTCAAAACCTAATTTGCTCTATTGAGAGCACTGGAAATAGATCGGGCGTGAAGGGAGATGGGAGGGGGTGGACAGTGTATCCAAAAATATTCTTTCAAAATGAAAAATGCCCATAGGCCTCCACCACATACATTATATATGATCGTCGCTCAAGAACTTTTAATTTATTTGCATATAATTATGTACCTTAATTATATATAATTTTGATTAGACATTTTAATTACTTCATATATACACTATTTATGTTATTTTACTATGTAGCTCGACATGACAGCATGAAGTAAAGCCAGGGGTTTTACCAGCATGAAGTAAAGCCAGGGGTTTTTTTAAGTCCAAGTCCTATAGCTATACTAATATATATATATATATATATATATATATATATATATATATATATATATATATATATATATATATATATATATATATATATAATTCTTTGATCTTAAAATATATTTGTCGCTACACTGTGTTTCACGCTTGTGTTTCATGTTGATTGAATCAACTTCATATCGCCTGAAGATCGCTTCGAAAGAAGCGTGAAACACAGTGTAGCGACAAATATATTTTAAGATTAAAGAATTAATTAAGCTCTATCGTATATTGGTATTGAGCACTCTTCGTTCAATTACGGACAACAAGAATTAATATATATATATATATATATATATATATATATATATATATATATATATATATATATATATATATATATATATATATATATATATATATATATATATATGGGGCTATGAGGGCTTGGCAGATCTCAGGGTTATTATTATTGACAAAAAAAAATATGAATGATCCTACGCAAAGAGAGGCATTTTGGGCATATAATTTGGACACGTTTGTACCTAAGGGATTAAATGTAAGGGATTTTGGGTAATTTATGTTAATGAATTGAATAGGATATAAAAGCATGTACATCAAACTCTGTTATTTATCCTTGATAAAGGGGCATGCCCCGAAACGTAGGATAAGAATAAAGTCTTAAAAAAGACAATGTCGTAAAACACAACGCTGAGAGAGTTAAGGAAACTGTTCAGACCAGACACGTCCGTAAACTCGCTAAGTTAGGCGCCACAAACAGTAGCGATTACATTGACAAGGACAGATGGGTAATTAACCTATCCGGCCATCAACTAACACCTGCCGAGACAAGAGTCCTACAATATGGTTTCAATTTTGCACCAGCACCGAAAGCAATCCCTGTACCAAAGATCGTAGCAAGTATAGAATCAGGAATTCGAGACCTCCCTGAAAGTAACAAAGAATCCATACGCGCTACCGTCACAAATATCCTGAAATACAGCAAACCACCAACAACTTGCAACCTTTCACGCCAACAAAAGCTCGCTTTGAAAAACCTGCGCGAGGATAGTAGCATTACAATTATCCCTGCTGATAAAGGAAAAGCCATCGTCGTCATGGATAACGACGACTACACCAGTAAAATCAGTGACTTATTGAGTGATAAAGAAACGTACTTAAAAATCACAGATAGACAAAGAAAACCAGTTTCCAAAGTAGAAAAAGATCTGATCAAGCTACTCTCCAACATAAAGGAGACACCCTCAGAACACGATCCTGATAAATCTCAAATACATAAACACCTTTACCTCCATCTCCACTCCACTGATGGCACACCAGCAAGATTCTACGGGCTTCCCAAAATCCACAAACCTGCGGTACCACTTCGCCCCATTACAAGTTGCATTAATTTCCCAACATACAACCTCTCGAAACACTTGGTCAAAATATTATCCCCACTCGTCAGAGGGACATATACAGTTAGGAACAGTTTTGCCTTTTCTCAACAAATTAGACATCGACAAATTGCAGACGATGAAGTCATGGTATCATTCGATGTTGTATCCTTGTTCACATCTATTCCCACCAAACTAGCCCTACAGGTGATCAAACAGAGGTTGCAACAAGACATATCGTTGACACAAAGAACAGACATATCCATTACTAACATCACAAAATTATTAGAGTTCGTCCTTCAGAACAGTTTCTTCACATATAATAATGAATATTACCAACAGATCTCAGGTTGTGCTATGGGGTCTCCCATTAGCGCTACCATTGCTGACATAGTTATGGAACATGTGGAAGAAACTGCAATTTCTACAGCACCACATCCCCCGCGATGGTGGTTCAGATATGTTGACGATAGCCATTCCTGTCTGAAGAAAACCCAGGTGAACGAATTTCACAACCACCTCAATTCCATTAACTCATATTTACAATTCACCATCGAACTGGAAGAAAACCGACGCCTCCCATTCCTGGATACCGTGACTATCCGCTCTAACGGCAAAGTAGAGGTCGATATATACAGAAAGCCTACTCACACAGACAAATACCTACACTACGACTCACACCATCCCAAACAACACAAGCTGTCGGTCCTAAATACTCTCCTCGACAGAGCTGAGAAAATTCCCTCGTCCAACAGAGGAAAACGCAGAGAAAGAAGACATGTATTTAAAGTCTTGAGAGACAACGGTTACCCACTTAAGTTTATAAAGTCTTACCCACTTAAGTTTATAAAGTCTTACGACATCAAGAGGAAACGCAGTCATACTGATAACACCAACGGCAATTTTCATACCACTCATGTCAACAACAACAGGACAAATTCCGCTGATTGTGTCGCTCCTAGCTTTGTAGTCTTACCGTATGTTAAAGGCGTTACAGAAAAGATCTCCCGAGTATTAAGGAGAGAAAATGTCAAAGTGTGCTACAAACCTACCAGTACCCTTTCCCACCAATTCCCCAAACCCAAAGACAAGTTACCACCCGAGCAGACAAGCGGAGTCATTTATAAAATCTGTTGCTGCGATTGTGACTTTGCATATTACGGCCAAACAGATAGAGCATTAAAAACTAGAATAAAAGAACACGAACGAGCTGTTTCGCAATTTGATCCATATTAAAAAATCGCTAAGCATGCTAGCTGAAGAATACGATCACCGAATTGACTTCAGTAATGCCACCATTGTCAACAAAACAAAAAACTACCGCGAACGTCTGTTCTTAGAGGCTTGGTATTCCCTCAAGGATCATAACGCAGGAAACGACCATATCGAAATACCGGATGTGTATAAAACACTTATTTGCTAATTAACTCTGAACCTATATATATTGTTCAGTTTTGAACCTAGTTAACTTTTTAACTGACGAAGACCTAAGTTACTGGTCGAAACGTCTTAACATCTTTTTAAATAAACGTAGTTTTTAACGTTTTTATCAAACCAGCGTCAACCTTTCTACATCTTAATAATATGTCTAATCCTGGTTACAATTTTAACATTTTTAATCTATATATATATATATATATATATATATATATATATATATATATATATATATATATATATATATATATATATTTAAAGTGTGTTCGTTCACTGCAACCGGGTACATCAATCATGTTTCTCTCGCTACTAGCTGGTTTAAATAAATAATTACAAAGCCCAGTCGAATTGTAATCAAGAGTTGACCCAACGTTTCGACACTCCAGTCTAGTGTCTTCATCAAGGGTGATCTAAAGATGCAATCATGGCCTTTTAATGGTTTAATCAGTTCCCTGCTGTGCTTTGACGTTTTTCGCCAGATTTTATAGCATTGTCACTCAATTCAATGCATGGCCCTTGAAATTCAGCACACAGCTGTGACTGTGTAATTTTTCCTTAAATGATAAATGCTACTATTAAGACCAGCATTCCTCGCGGGCATTAAGCCTTGTGACGTCATTATGCATAAGGTCTATTATGACCAAATTTTATGCCACAAGTTAAGTGAGATGTAAACGTGAAAAGGTTAATGACTGTGCTAATTGATTTTGGAAAATTTTGAGGACATGCCTTGGCAAAACTTTGGCCACCTTACATTCCTGACAGTCCTGCCTTAGCTTATAGTGCCGTATTATGCAAAAAAACAATTAATAAAAATTAACACTAAGTTTCCCTATTTTTTCTGGTTTAAATTAATGGTAGAAATAAATAAAATAATATTCAATATTAAGGATATCTTGAGGTAAGACACTGAGTCACTCATCAGTCATGACATCATAATGTTGAGAACAAAAGACTGCAGTTTACAGGAAGGTAAATTTTATGCTGCATGTAAGAATAAACCAGTTTTACACACAGGACATGCAGTGGAATATTATTTCAAATTAACATGATGAATTAGCAGTATATTGCTTTGGTTTCATTCAGTTAATATATTGTACATAAAATCTCGCTGTCTTTAAGTTTTTGAATGAACTATACAAACAAGATCTTTATGTTGGCTAGGTCAATTTGGAGTGACCATTTTATGAGATCTTCAAAGAAACCTTATCAGTGAGTGACTGTCATTGCATACCGTACCGGTAGTTGAATTCAATTTAGCTATATCGTGAGTTTTTCTAAATTTATGTTTACAAATTATTTAATTATGAGAACAAATGGACTGCGGCCAACAGGAATATAAATTTTTGAAAAGGTGTATATCTTCTAGTTTTCTTGCTTTCTGATACTTCATGATAAAGCAATGAAGAGCCTATATTGCTATGGTTTGAATATATTGTATTATGAAATCTCACTTGCTATATATAAGCTTTTGAATGAACTATACAAACAAGATCTTTATACTGGCTATAGGTCATTTGGAGTGACCATTTTATGAGATCTTTAAACTTGTTAGTGAGTGACTGCTATTGTATAGTTCAATTCAATATAGCTGCATGGTGAGTTTTTCTAAATTTATGTTGAAACTGAGAATTTTTTTAATTATGAGAACAAATGGACAGCATCTCACAGGAATATACTGTAATGTTTTGTAAAGGTTTATATCTTCCAGTCTTCTTGCTTTCTGATACTTCGTATATGATACAGCAATGAAGAGTCTATACTGCTATGGTTTGAATATATTGTATTATGAAATCTCACTTGCTATATAATTATAAGCTTTTGAATGAACTATACAAGCAAGATCTTTATGCTGGCTAGGTCAATTTGGAGTGACGATTTTATGAGATCTTTACAGAAACCTTGTCAGTGAGTGACTGCTATTGTATAGTTGAACTCAATTTAACTGCATAGTGAGTTTTTCTAAATTTATGTTGAAACTGAGAGATTTTGTAATCATAATAACAAATCGACTGCAGCCTACAGGAAGCTAAATTTTTGTACAGGTTAATATCTTCCAGTCTACTTGCTTTCTTGTACTTCGTGATAAAGCAACGAATTAAGAGTCTATATTTCTTTATGGTTTGAATACACGTATATTGTATTATTATGAAATCTCACTAGCTACATTATTATGAGCGTTTGAACGAACTATACAAACAAGATCTTTATGCTCGCTAGGTCAACTTGGAGTGACCATTTTATGAGATCTTTAAAGAGACCTTGTCAGTGAGTGACCGTATTGTATAGTTGAAATCAATTTAGCTGCATATAATGAGTTTTTCTAAATTTATATCGAAACTGAGAAATTTTGTAATTATAAGAACAAATTGACTGCAGCCTACAGGAAGATAAAATGTTGTACAGGTGTATATGTTCCAGTCTACTTGCTTTCTTGTACTTCATGATAAAGCAACGAAGAGGCTATATTTCTATCTGGTTTGAATATATTGTATTATTATGAAATCTAGCTACAGTATATAGGAGCTTTTGAATGAACTATACAAACAAGATCTTAGTAATACTGGCTTGGTCAATTTAGAGCGACAATTTTATGAGATCTTTAAAGAGACCTTGTCAGATTTGTCAGTGAGTGACTGTATTGTATAGTTAAATTCAATTTAGCTTCATAGCCAGACATTGTGAGTTTTCTTGAAACTGAGAAATTTTCTAAGCATGATGAGAACAAACTGCAACCTATGCATGCACATGCATGTTTTTCTTACAGTCTTAACCTAAGCCAATTTAATTGAGGTGAGGAGTTTATATATTGCTTTGGTATGAGTATATGTTGTATTAAATGTTAGGCATTTTATATTAGGTACTAGTATGCCTGACCATCAATCATACACCTATATATCTTCATATTTTATGATTGTGATTTTGGCTGCATTTTATATTTGCTATATGTTTGCATTTTTGCATTGTTTCGCCTAGATTTTGGTAACCTAAAGTTATAAAACTTGCAACTGACCGATTACAATGGTAACAATGTCAATGGCATTGACAATCTCATGTTAATGCATGCTATCGCCTGTTATTTTCTGGCAATGTGCATTACATATCAAATGTTTTCATAAGTAATACTTGCATTTATAACCTCCATTTTTGTTGCATGCCATATATTGCATGCAACTTTCATATAGCTCTAAATTTCGTGTCGTGTTCGGTGAGCGTACCAGTCACGTGGCAGATTCGTAAAATACGACAAATACCGAGTTTCCGACGAGCATTTTCATGCCGGGTTTTCGTCGAGGAAACGCAAAGAAAATTTATATATTGATTATTCGCCGAAAATTTACATAATCGAGCGCCTTAGAAAAATAAATCGAGGTAGGTAAAGCTTTACTGTTTTAACTTACCTTATATTTTGTTATTTGTTGTGATTTTGGAGCCGTTGTGCTCGCACTGATTATTTATCAACTATCACGCGTTTTATAATATATTTATATATCGTGAAAGCCTATCAAAATACTCGATTTTTATATACTTAAACTGAAACGGAGCCATTGTGCTCGCACTGATTATATTGTGTGCAAAGCTTCAAAACTACAGCATATTTTGTAAACAACATGAAATAAAAATATCAAACACAATTTAAATTATAAATAGTAATACAATTGAAATCGAGATTGAAATATACAACGAAATAGCAACCATTGTGAAGTACGCATAAGATTCAACATGACATTCGATATAGTGTAAATTAACTCATTTCAATCACTCAAACGTCAAAATGATAAATAATAATCATTTTCAATCTATTGTAGTAATTCACTGTTTCCACACGTTTTTTATACCCATTAAAAAGTTACAATAAAGCTATATCTATAGGAAACAACGCTATTTAGTTATTAATTTGTAAAGTAAATCTAACAGTCAATCGCTTTTGATAAAACCTTGACCCGCCTTGACATTGTTAAAGGGGCCCTACAGCAATTTTTTAGTCAAGTAAGTATTGTTTACATTTTTGTTATTGTCGCTACTTGACACGCGCATCACGGCATGCATGCGTCTTCCGGTGTGCGGAAGTACTCAGATTCATGGATACTGCATGAATACAGCCAAACGAATCTCTGTGGAGTCCCCTACTTAAGGTGGCTTTTCGACCAAAAAATGACTGTAGGGTCCCTTACTCCCTTTAATGTTATTATTACCGTCGCATTGTCTATATTCGCGTGTTTCTGCTGGCCGGTCTACACCGTAGGCAAATTCGCGTGAGAGTCTTAAGTTTTCTTATTTTCACATAATAGCTATTTTGCAATAAATATATTGATATTAAATTTATTGAATCGATATTTTAAGTTTCACGCCAGTTGTACCAAAGGTTATAAGCGCTATAGCGCATCATAAGCATAGATATCTTATATAAGATATCTATGATCATAAGTTTCAGATGGCATGCAACATGTACGCAGTGCGTACCTATTTTTAATAAAATTGTACAAACTGTCCCTGCAAGCAAGATGTTCATTCTGAAGTGTGTCCCAGTGGTCTCCACTTCGGCCCCTGTTAAAATCTTCTATTCAAATTGACCAGAATAAATAATTCCTCATCAAAAGTCCATGTACATGTACCTCATCGTAGGAAATGAAGCATACGAGCTAGCCGTGCAAGTTTGAAACAAATCAGAATTCAGGTCTAGTTTGTGAACAGTACGGTTCCAAATTCATTTGGTACCATGTAAACGTAGTCTGAATTTAACATTTTGGTTTAATTTCGTTCTCTGAAACGTTGTCAAGATAACTAATGAAACAAAAGACCGCGTAACAGGTTTACAATCCTGATTAAGGTGGCTCTCTACAATTTTTGAAATATGACAAAGTCGTGATTTAGATTTAAATTTTTTGAAGAGAGTTTTCTTTTTAGAAGACAAAAATTGTACCACATATATTGAGATTTATTCCAAGAGTTGAAAATTGTTTACAAAAATGATGTCATTACCGTTGCTATATATGGTAACAATGACGTTTATATCAGTATATCACTGCTTTACAGTGCGTCTACAGTAAGTGGGGCCACTTAGAGAGCACTAACCAATCACATTGCAGAACAAAAATAGAAAGAATCAACAAATGGCGCATTATAGCCAATCAGCGCATTAGGCCAAAAACAAATTGAACAAATGTCAAACGGTAAAAATAGACTGGAAAAGTAAACACTGCAGTTACTGGCTTTCTGAAGCGAACTCCATGCTTTCTTTCGATTGGACGAGCTTTAGTTTGATTAAATTCTATTTTTGTTCTGCAATGTGATTGGTTAGTGTTATCTAAGTGCCGTTAGTGGCCCAACTTACAGTAGACGCACTGTAAAGCTATTGTTAAACGCTTCAAAAAAGTGGCGCGAGGTCCTGAAATCCAAAAATATTTTCAGAGCACAGCCCTGACTCCTCAGTCGTTGGGGACGGTGATGTAATTTTGAGCCCGCGCTCTATATATAATTGTGCTGCATGATAGTGCAAAACGCCAGCTGCTGTTGGAAGCATTAAGTTTGACCAAAGAGAAAATACCCATACATGTATTCTATAAGTCAGGTATTTCTCACTTTTCTGTATTATTTAACAAATATAAAACATTTTCCGTGTTGATATACAGTTATATCAACACTCGTGGAAATTGAGAAAACGAGAAATTGTGCGGAAATACGACGTCCGAAGGGCGGAGTTTTCCCAATTTCCACGAGTGTTGATATAACTACAGTATATACTGTATCAATACGGAAAAAATGTTTTATATTTGTTTTATAATATAGCACAAAGAAATATAAAGAAAGAAATTTTCCGACGTTTCCGTGTTGACATTGAGTTATATCAACACGGCTCTTAGTCAATCAGCGTTCAGAATTTACAAATGCTAGATTATGATATTATTTCAAACCATGCATGCATGTATGATCCTGCTCTCAAGTGCGACAGAAATAATAAATTTGGATGAAGGCAGTTAATCAGTTTGCAGATTCGGGCATGATTGGTATAGTTTTACTTGTCATATAGAGCTCCAGTTGTGAAATATCAAAAATTTTCTGGGCGCCGGCAAACGGAAGATTTTAGGGTGGAGAATTTTT
>CACRXK020007286.1:2500-23194 GCA_902702795.2 Paramuricea clavata
CGTTACTATATTGTGTATTAAGTCTGTATTACATTCCTTAACGTTATCTTATAGTATAACATAATGGGAATCTTCCGTTCCAGTAAAATTCTTTCACTTTAATCATATGGTCTTCATTCTCATGCCAAAATATAAAATTATAACTGAACACATTTTCTGGTTAGTTGTGCAATCATTTTGAGGCACTTCAGTCAGGTAGAGAGGTATGACTATAATTTATTGATAGAAAAGATTGTCATGAGTAATTTGATGAAATACGACTTCGTTGACTTAGGCCATAAATCTCCACAATGTTGATATTGACTAAACCTATATCTTGAGGAATAAGGAGATAGTGTTTCACTGAATTGAATGGTGCCGGTATTTTTGTCCTTGTTGGATTCACTGAACTGAAACTATGAAGCTGGAAAGTTGTTGCTGAAACCATATCGCAACGTCATGGTTAAATCTGGACCTGTACATAATGATTAATCTTATCCTTTCTCATGCATAACCGTATAGACAATCTTCCGTTTCAGCAAAATTCTTTCACTTTGATAGTCGTCTTTGTTATAATTATGCAAAAAATAACTGACAAAACACATTTCCTTGTCAGATGTGCAATCATTTTGCAAGACACTTTCAACGAGAGCACCTTGAAGAAAACTAAACTCAGAGAAAATTTATTTGGTAAGGTTGTGCTGACAAATGTAAACTAACTGGTGCATGCAGTATACTGTTTGATTTGTCATTTCCTCAGAAAACATAAGAACTATATATATAAATGTACTGTATATATAGGGGTAATTAATCTATGAACCAGTAAAGCCATCTTAAAATCTAAATTGGATAATAAGAGTTTTTCAGGACTCAAATGACTCGGCTGACAAATCTGAGCGTGTTGGATTGTCTCGAAAATAATTTGCCAAGACACTTTGAATCGTGGTTGCAAGGCTTTTTTTATTAAGGAAATATAACTTCTCCGACATCAGAAGGCCGGCAAGGATGATGAAGCAATTTTGATGTCACCGCGTAGGTTTTAAACTTGAGTTAAAAATCGTGCACCTGGGCTTGTATTCTATCACTGCGCAGGACCAGTAAACTTATCGAGCGACATATGAAGTGGTAGCGGGTGTTCAACCATTTTCTCAGCCAAAATTTTGTCTGAATGCCAGTCACCCGACCCATGATTACTGCCAAATTCCATTCTCAACAGGAAACTTTCTGTGTTGCTGCATGGTACAAATGGCACAAATCCCATTCTTATAGTGATCCAAATTCTATTTTTCCGGTGAGAATATAGGCTACACCCATTTTATTGACTCCTTCATGCACGAGCTTCATTACTAATACGTATATACAACGGAGCTGCCTTCTTAATTATTATTAAGTGTAATAAATGTTTTCTTCGCTCAAACTATCCCTTTAATGGTGAAAAAAATATGTTTGATCTATATATGTGTGTTTACTAAACATGACCATTTTTAAAAAAAATGTTGAGCATGCACTTCGGCTCCGCGCATCCTAGTGCTTTAAATGTCCGATTATATACATCAAGTATTACAATTGCTTATATTACATACTCTGCCTAGACAATTTATCTTTACAACATTGTGACGTACATTACTTTCCTAGCTATGTTTATCCAAATCAACCCTGCAAGTCCCACGATTTTCGGCGGTACAGCGTTGACCCTTTTCACGAAATACAGCCAAGTCAATAGTCATAATATAGTTTTTGAAATATAGTTTTTGAAAGAACGAGGCATTGACATAATGACGTAATCATACTAAAGTGTAAATATATTTCTTAGTGGCTACGCGGCTACGCAGTGAGTTTTTAAAAGAACGAGACATTGATATAAGGACGTAATTGTAAGGAAGGTATAAATTTTAGTGGCTACGTGGCTACGCGGCTACGCAGTGAGTTTTTAAAAGAACGAGACATTGATATAATGACGTAATTGTAAGGAAGGTATAAATTTTAGTGGCTACGCGGCTACGCAGTGAGTTTTTAAAAGAACGAGACATTGATATAAGGACGTAATTGTAAGGAAGGTATATTTTTTTAATGGCTACGCTGCTACGCAGTGAGTTTTTAAAAGAACGAGACATTGATATAATGACGTAATTCTAAGGAAGGTATGTTTTTTAGTGGCTACCCGGCTACGCAGTGAGTTTTTAAAAGAACGAGACATTGATATAATGACGTAATTCTAAGGAAGGTATGTTTTTTTGTGGTTACGCGGCTACGCAGTGAGTTTTTAATTAAAAGAACGAGACATTGATATAATGACGTAATTGTAAGGAAGGTATATTTTTTAGTGGCTATATATATACGTGGCTACGCGACTACGCAGTGAGTTTTTAAAAGAACGAGACATTGATATAATGACGTAATTGTAAGGAAGGTATAAATTTTAGTGGCTACGTGGCTACGCCGCTACGCAGTGAGTTTTTAAAAACACGAGACATTGATATAATGACGTAATTGTAAGGAAGGTACATTTTTTTAGTGGCTACGCAGCTACGCAGTGAGTTTTTAAAAGAACGAGACATTGATATAATGAAAATAAAAGAACGAGACATTGATATAATAAAACACTTAATGCCTGTTCCCACGGCAAAATTGTTAATTTTGCTTTCCCGAGAATCTTAACGTAACATTGAGATTCTCGGGAAAACAAAACTAACTATTTCCCTCGGGAGCAGACATTAAGTGTATATTATACCCTAGATTATACTATTATAGTTATTATTACCTGCCTCATTTCGCTACGTACTCATATGGCCATGCTTAACATATGAATTATAATATAGATCAAACATATTTTTCACAACTAAATTATGCATTTGAGTGCTATAATAGTATAATCTAGGGTATAATAATAATCAAACTATCACACTGTTTGCTGTTGTGGATCATATTGAGAATAAATTTATCGCCATAAATCTCTAACTGTTCTAACACCAGCAGGTTACAAAGCCGCTGGAGATATTCAAATTGATGATAACGATATATAAGTGGTTATATACAACCACAGTTAATAGGTCATTAACTTGTGATACAACTTATTTCGCAAAAATGTTTTAAATTTTGCTACGTTGAGTTTGAATTACTGAATACTGAGTATAAATGCTTGAGTATGCTTAATTAGTATACAGCTATTTCAATTAAGGCTCAGTTTTGAAGTTTGTGCTAATATAAATATAATGACCCCAGTTCAGGATTTTATACCTATCAGACACAGTACTAACGGGGCCTGTTCATATGGGCAAAAGTTATCCCGGTTAACGAGAGAACTTTTCGACTAGCCAAATACTTTTGTTCTGTTCATATGGAGAAATATTATCCCACTTACCGGGAAAAGTTTCCGGCTGTGACGTAGCACTGAACATCAATTGAATTGAAAAGTTACTGACACGACAAAAAGTTATCCCGCTAAGCGGGAAAGTTGTGTTCATATGAGGAAAACATTATCCCGGTCACCGAGATCTCGCCTGTCAACAAGCGAGATCTCGGTACACGGGAAAACTTTTCGTCTCATATGAACGCAATGTAACTTTTCATATTATTTTCGTAACAAGGCGAGATCTCGCTCGTAAACTTGTCGAAACGTTTTCTCGCTAACCGGGATAACCGTCTGCCCATATGAGCAGGCCCTAATGCGCCCTATACAAATAAAACTTCCGGCTTTTCCGCCGGCTAGGATTAAACTGCGCTTTAAAACGATCAAAATAAAATATTTTGGGGCTTTTGGGCTCAAAATACTATCAAAATGAAGAGAGAAGTGAGACAAATCCACTGGTATACGGCCGGAAAAGAGAAAACAAACGATACCAAAGTTATCAAGGATCAAACGTGCTGCATTTTTTATAATTAGTTGAATAATTTTGAGCGATTCTTTCCCAATACAATTCGCTTGGATTTCAAAGATAAAGGCCACAAATCGCTAGAATACTGTTGTTTAGTCATACATTTGACACCCGTAAGCAGTGGCGTGCTGGGTACTAATTTTCTGGGGGGGGCAGTGGGCTTTTAACTAATATGCGCCCCTATATTGTAACGCTTGATAAACGAGTGTCGAAGGCACGAGCCGAGCGCCGCAGGTGCGAGGTTTCTCTAGGGGGGTCCGGGGGCATGCCCCCTCGGAAAATTTTTGAATTTAGGGTCTCTGAAATGCCATTTCCTGGACTTTGGGGGGAAGGTTTGACAGAAATCTGATGGTCAGGAAACAGCATTATAACGTGTTGAAATTTGCAATTTGGTTAGAATTTAGTAGTAGTATTTAAATTGGGCAATGCTAACTTAGTTCCAGCGATTAATCTAATCCCAATTCTATTCTCTACTGATCTCGTGATCTGAATACATTTACAACATACAGCTCGTTTATACAATAACACACGGACCCCACGCATATGCACTTTAAGGTTACCTTGCTTGACTGCCAAAAGGGCGCGTTTCAGCATTATCTTATCACTTACATTACTCATGAGTGATGATGTTTCTTGCACAAACAACTAAATTGCGTACACAACTTACATTATCATAACTATCTAATTTGCGCCGCTCTCGTGATTCGTGAAGCATAATACCTTCATAATATAAGGGCATAATACCAGCAAAAAAGGGCATAATTCCCGTGATCGCTTCGAAACCTGACCAATATTCCGGTAATGAGACATTGTGTGTGATCACCGATCATTTTTCTATATCAACGATTTTGTGTGAGCTGTGAAGTAGCAAATTAGCCAATACGGTTAGACCAAATAGTCTGTAATTTAATATATCTCTTTGTCGTCTATGCGCTTAGTCCCGATCTGTTTAAAAGCCTATATAAATATATACTTCTTGACGGAAGTAACTATATTTTTTCAAATGCGTTTTTTCCCACCCACTTTCAAAATTCCGCACGGGACGGCGCCCCTTTTTAATTTTTGCGCCCCCCAAGAATTGCCAGCTGGGGGGGCCGTGGCCCCCCGGCCCCCCCTGCCAGCACGCCACTGCCCGTAAGTACAATTTCTTACGCTGAATCGAACGGTGGTATTTTTCTCCTTATTGCGCGATTTTGCGCCATTAGGCATTACAACTTAGTACAAGGTCAAGGACAAACGTACTGCGAGTGATTTGTCAACAATACGTACTGCGAGAGATTTGTCAACAATACAATTTCGCGGGTGTTTGTATTCCGAGTAATGAGTAATGAGTAATGAGTAATGAATTTTCGTACTTGCTTTGGAAAGATAAACCATGAAAACATTGACAGTGATCCCACTCGCTCCTTGCCGTGAATAATTTCAATGCTGTGAAAGTGTCAGCAGTTTAAACTGCATGGATGATCAAATATGGCCATATAAAAGTTCGCTTATAGCATATTCGTTTTTAGTACGTCACATATTAACCAGTTTAGCCTTCAAAACGTTTCTCTCCAAGTTGAATAACATATTCGCAATAGTAGAATACAAGTAAACACTAATATAGCGGTCAACAAAATCGATTTAAAGAGTAATATCTTGGTTTTATAAACTGAAAACTTAGTTATCGACATTTCACACTGGAAAAACGTGAATTTAGCCGAACAAAATGGTATGGAGCATGACCGCAGATAGCAAAACAAATATGGCGGCCGAAGATTTATCATAAAACCAACCTTTATACGACAGCGCAGCTTGTATTCTGCAGTATACTACTATTGCGAACAAGCTGTTCAACTTGGGGACGATCGTTTTAAAGGCTGAACTGGTTAATATGTGACATGCTAAAAACGAGTATGCTATATAAGCGAAATTTATATGGCCATATTTGATCATACCAGTTTAAACTTCTGACATCGTCACAGCATTATAATTATTCACGGCAAAGAGTGTGTGGAATCACTGTCAATGTTTTCATGGTTTATCTTTCCAATTCAAAGTAGGAAAATTCATTACTCATTACTCATTACTCATTACTCGGAATACAAACACCCCAATTTCGCTTGATTTTGAAAAGCCATAAATCGCTGAGAATACTGTTGTTTAGTATATACATTTGACATCCGTAAGTACAATTTCTTACGCTGAATCGAACGTTGGTATTTTTATCCTTATTGCGCCATTAGGCATTACGAATACAATATATTTCACACTACAGTTTTCACGTTTCCACAGCTATTAAATTAACTAGCACTAATAACTATTTGATATAGGGACTGTTGTTGGATACATTTTATATTGATATATGACACCAATCTGCTTCTCATAAAGTAGTTATCTATTAAAATTACGTTGTGTAGTTGCTGTAAGTTATAACCTTTTATCTTGAAATTGTCTTTGCCTTTGGCTCGTTTATATTCAGATTCAGTATATTATGATCGTGCACGGGAATTCGACGATCCAAATTTCGGATTTTCAGAGTCGTCCACCAAGAAAAATGCATTAACTAAACTAGCAAGAATGTCTAGAGTTAGACACAACGCAAAATCCATACAAAACAGGTACAATTCGTTGAAAATTTTAACGAAATTGTTTGAAATATTTTGCCCACTCCCTGAAAGGCTGCCATTTTGATATTAGGCAGCTCATTAATATTCTATTTTGTGGCTATTGAAGAAAATTGGAGATTGGACTCAGTGATTGGAGATTGCCGATCCACCACAAATGCGTGCCGAAACCCTCTGGCCAAAACCTATACTCACGCGGGAACAGGTGCCCCAGCGAGTAAACAGCTGTGTGCTATAGTCGTAAAACGACAATGCCGTGCTTATAAGCGGTCAAATAAATTAACTATATAAGCATTAATTTAAATGTATTTTATTGGCACAATAAAAGGAAATTATTATATGGCAAGCATCACTTCCGGTGAATTGGCGGACTGTGATTGGCTGAGAAGCACTTTCGGCGGTCCATTATTTTCCGGAAAATAATGAAAATTTGAAAATTATGATTTAATTTGTTATTATAAGATATCTGCGAAGCGGAATAGAAGGAATACATTGGTATTTTTTGTTTTCTTCGATCAAATGTGTATCACACTACCAATATGCATTTCAAATCATGCATTTCTTGTTTGTTTCAAGTATAAATGCATATAAATGCCTATAAATGCAATATAATAAACTTTCTATTAACCTCAATCGCTCGGTCTTTACAAAGGGTCCGATATTATATTTCTCTGTAAAGACCTCGCGGTCGGTTAAATTAATAAAAAGTTAGTAACCGTGAATTAAGATACGCCCGCACTGTTACACACAACACGTTGTAGTATATGAATATATAATGTGAATATACAATAAAGAGCTGGCAACGAGGCATTCGCGTTCGGCTGCTTCGAGCGTCCCACCCATGCTTCCCTACCATTTATCGTCGGTTTTGCTTTTGTCGCTGCTTGTTCCGCTTCATGTTCTGTCCACCTGGATTCCACACCCAGGTCCAGTTTCGAGGTGTTTTCCCGATGCAAATCATTCTCTTGTTTCTCTTGGGACCATCCCCTCTCTGCTTCGCTTATTTAGTGTAAGTTATCCCCGTTTTCAGACGGGTGATAAGTCTCGATTGGGGATGGAGGAAGTAACATTAAGTACATTAATTGGTTGGCTGTAAGGAATCCTTATGCTGCATGGTGCTTGATTATAGGTATATCAAACTTTCGTTGGAGGATGCAACTACCAGAAAGTATAAGGAGAATTTCGACGTTTCGAGCGAAGGCCCTACAGTTCTTGATTAGTTATGTTCATCTTAATCAGGAACCGATTCAATAATAAATGTAATTACAACCCGCACGCATGAAATCACAGCGGGAACTACGCTTTAAAAGCGCAGTTCCCGTTGCGATTTTCGACTACCTATAGCTGCAAGACACCTTCATCCGTCACCAATCAACTACATCTCAGATTTTTTATTAAAGGGAAATGGCAATATAAATTTATATTTTGGAAGTACTTTTGAAACTATATATCAACTTCTTTTCCCGATTTTTAAAATCTTGCTTATACTTCTTGAAATATTTTCACTTGAAATAATGACATGTCCGCCATCTTGGATATTTTTTTTATCTCATTAACGGTAGTTTTGGTGACGTCACAACAAGGATTAACCATATAAAAGTATTCGTTGCTGACCAAAATAAATATTGATTGGTAGATGTTTGAAAGGTTTTGAATGATATTGATATTTCGAAGGGCAGACAGGGTATAGTTTTGAGCCAAAATGATTAGTGGTTCTCTAGATAAAAATATTGCGTGACCCCTGATCCAGATCTACAAAAATTGAAGATGGCGGACATTTCATTCCTTTCGATCAAAATATTTCTAGAAGTAAACAGGATATGAAAAAGCGGTTAAAGAATATTATATATACAGTCTTCAAAATTACCAATGTTTCTCTAAACAACTTTTTTGCATAACATATTGACAATTTGAGCGCGTTTTTTCTTAAATTTGAGTATTTTGAATGCAATTAGGAAGGCGTACAATAATATTTATCATTTATAGACCAGGAGCGAGGGGGTCTTTCGGGGCAAAGCCTCTCGGAAAATATATCATGCATCCTGACTGAGGGAAATAACGCCGAATCCCCCAAGCGGAAGGTCTATATATTATACCGAGAGTCTAAATCCCCGTTTACAGTACGCTCAATTTTTGGTACGGCACGGATAAAATTGGTATCCGTGCCACTTAGGTAGTCCAAGAACCAAAAAAGTGGTACGGTACAAAAATCGAGCGTAGTGTAAACGGGACTTATTTTTTACTAGGTTTTTAAAACCAAAAAAAGTGGTACGGGTACCTATTTTATCCGTGCCGTACCAAAAATTAAGCGTAGTCTAAACGGGGCTTAAGTTCGGAATAAACTTTACTGTCGATGCAATGGAAGTGTTGATAAAATATTGCTCCAAATCCTTTCCTCAAGTTGATCAATTCATTTGATAGAAAATTGATCAACTTCCTGTTACTTTTAGATGAGCCACTAGATTTCGTTTCAGAACCGATTGACCAATAGGAAGCGCACAGGAACTAAAAAGAACTTTGAATTTGTATGAATTGATCAACTTGAGGAAATGAATTCATGCAACACTTCATTGCATCGACAGTAAAACTTTCTGAATACTATAAACTACGCGAATACAATTCTTAATTTGTTATGTATACCTGATCTTTGACGTTTCCTCTTTAAAATATTTGAGCACGTATCCTTTGGATCATTAAAGGTAACATACATCTTGAAAATCTTTGGTTAAATCAAATCTTCTGTACGAAATTACAAACAACAGCTCGCGAACGCCATATTGTTTCAGAGCGTGGTGTCCACGCGTCACGCGTGAGAGTGGGATACTATAATATCCCACGGTGGATCTGCCGTGGGATATTATAGTATCTCACGCTGCCTTGCGAAATCATGAATTTGAGTGAAATACCGCAAAAAATCAGATTATCACGTAGTACAAATACAAGTTTTTTCATTGGACAATTTGAATTTGAGGTATAATATAAATGTACAGAACACTATGGTATATTACGGATATATAGACTGGTGACACAATTTGCTGGTGACACTGTTTGTATCAATTAAGTTGTTTTCTTATTTATATTCTGCAAGGATGAATCCGAAATGTTGATCTGGTAGTCCGTGTGTTGTGAACCAACATTGTTGATCACTTTCATTAAGCATGTCTTAGATCTGAAATATTACACTTTCAAGCACGCTGAGTTCAAATCCGAAAAGCTCCCACTCCGTTGACCCGCAGTTTTCTCACAAAATGCGATTTTATCTTCAATAATTAATTTCACGACATACTTTTCGTTGGTCCGATCGGACAGATGACGATACACGTGCGATTATGTCAGTAATCGACGCTAATAAAGTGTACAATGAACTCCGCAAAATTAAAACCAATAAAAGCCCTGGTCCAGATATGATACCTAACAAAATTTTGAAAGTCTTTGCATATGAACTTGCTCCAGTTATTACGGACATTTACAATTCGTGTATCATTCAGGGCGTGTTTCCGATGAACCTCAAACGGTCTATTGTAGTTCCAATCCCTAAAGTCTCACTACCTCAAAGCGTGGAGGACGATCTAAGACCCATATCATTAACGTCCCAAATTTCTAAGGTCATGGAGGGGTTCACCTTGACAAAATTATTTGCCCAAATTGAGAGTAAATTGGACACGAAGCAGTTTGCGTTACCAAGGAAATCTACGACTCACCCCCTAACATACCTCCTGCACACCATTTTGTCTTCCCTTGAGAACACTTCCTGCTCCGCTAGATTGTTTTTTGCCGACTTTAAAAAGGGGTTCGATCTTGTTGATCATAATGTCATAATATGCGAACTGGAAAATCTTGGTGTACATCCTGCCATAGTGAGGTGGATAAAAGCTTTTCTTAGCAACCGTGAACAGTGTGTGCAAATTGAAAACTCATACTCGTCGTGGAAGAAAACAAACGGTGCATGGTCTACCACAAGGAACAAAAATTGGACCGCTACTTTTTGGAGTCCTTGTAAATTCTTTGCTCAAGGATTGGCCTGGGAGAGTCAAATTTGTCGACGATACTACGGTCTTGGAAATAATTCCACGATGTTCACCCAGCTTCCTACCAATTATCGTGGACCAAATATCCGATTATGCAAACGAACGAGGAATGAGACTAAATCCAAAGAAATGCAAAGATATGGTTATTACGTTTCTTAAGTATAAACTGGTAGAAAATTACATTTTTATAGGCGGCGATGTGGTGGAGAGAGTCTCCAGTTTTAAACTACTAGGCGTGTGGTTGACTAACAATCTTTCGTGGGATATACACGTAGATAAAATTTTAAAGAAAGCGAATTCACGCATCTATGCTTTACGCCTATTAAAGAAAGCTGGATTGAGCCCTTTAAACATTGTTCATATTTATTGTGCAGTTATAAGATCCCAGTTGGAGTATGCATCACCAGTTTGGTCCGCTCTTCCAAAGACATTATCAGACCTTATTGAGTCGGTGCAAAAAAGAGCTTTAAAAATCGCGTATCCCGATCTATCTTATGATGAAGCATTACACACAAAAGTAACATTAAACTACTGAGTACAAGAAGAGAAGAAGCATGTAGGAAATTAATTAACTCATTTCGAGACCAAGATTCGCCACACAACCCTTTAACTGCAATAGTTAAATCCGGTCTACCAGACCGAACTCATAATTATGATCTGCGTAATAATAATCCGCAACTCTTACCGATTATGTCTAAACGGTTAAAGAACATTTTTACCATTAAATATAGTTAACATTTTATTAATACATTTTTATAATAGGTAGTTAATAATAAGTATATAACATTGTTAACGTAAATTTTAATGTTTAATATTGTAAATATCCTTTCCATGCAATTCAGCTTTAGCTGCAAAATGGATTTTATTAAACTAATAATAATAATATTAAGTATGTCACTCAAAAGGACCAGTTTCAATTAACCAATCTTCCTTTTACCAAAAGACCGGTTTTAATTTGCTCGAATCATTTTGAGTTAAGCAATCTAATGCGTGCTGGACGTAAACAACATATCTTGTCTACAGCTTTGAGAAAGTACAGATAACGCTTTCTAATAATTATCCTCAGTGCTGGAGATATCTCTATAAATGATCACAAGGACATTAATGCGCTTTGAGATCAATCTTAAATAACCTTATAGGGGCCGATTACATGGAGCATTTTCAACCCCGGGGTTGAACTCAGCCCTGTTAATCGGGTTGAAATTTTTTGCGATTACATGGACGATTTCAACCCCGGGGTTGAAACGTTATACTATACGTTCTCGGCATCGATTCGCGGAAGTAAACTGAGCCTTTATTTTGTTTTCTTGTAATAAATAGTCACCTCTACGCAAGCTCGAATAACTCATGATAATTTCAGCCCTGGGTTGAAACGATTACATGACAAAATTTTCAACCCAGGGTTGAGTTCAACCCCGGGGTTGAAAATTTTGTCATGTAATCGCGCGTTTGATTTTGATAGAGTTTTGTATTACAGACAGGGCTGAAATTTCAACCCGGTAAACAGGGCTGAGTTCAACCCCGGGGTTGAAAATGCTCCAGGTAATCGGCCCCTTAAACTATATAAGAATAAATGTTTACATCAAAGTCAAAGACAAAGATCAGTCCCAAAGTATAAAATATGCTCTGTAAACTTACGACGAAGTGGAGAAATGCGGGCTGCATGAGCTGTTTATTTGGTGATTTCAACGTATATGCATGGAAGCCCTATTTCAATCGCACAGTATAACACTAACTGATGTAATAGTTCAAATGCAATGATAAGTTATCTCTTGTATTACATCTCAAAAACTGTGTTGGAAATGTATATAACATTTTGATCGCATGTAAGAAATTATTTTTCAGCCAAGAGACATAGCTCAAAGACTTAACATCAACGTTCTTGTAATTTAATTTAATTTATAGAGATAATCCAGAACTAAGAATATTTGAAGAAATTATCTGTACCTTCTCAAAGTTGTAGACAAGATATGTTGTTTACGTCCAACACGCATAAGATTGCATAACTCAAAATGATTCGAGCAAAACCGGTATTTGTTAAAAGGAAGAATGGTTAATAGCAGGTTCTGAAAAAACTGCGGGTCGACTGAGTGGCAACTTTTCGGATTTGCATGAACTCGATCAGCGTGTTCGAAAGTGGTAGTTCCCGTAAAAATATTTCAGATCTAAGACATGATTGCTTAATTAAAATCGTTTTCTAAGCACTTTTCGAGGTCACAACACAAGGATTAAGGCTTCCGAAAAAACTATCGAATTTTTCCATGATGTTTTACAGAGAAACGTCACAGCTGCAACCCAAACGATCTTATGACGTTTCTCGTGGACAAAATCGATATGTGAGGCGGCCCGGCTTATATAAACACGACAAATAAATAATTGTATTAATCGTTCTTCATTTTTCATAAACATGTTACGTCTATTTTTGTGCTTTATTTTCTCCAGCAAATTCACCGTAGCAGAAAAAGGTTCACCGACTATGTCTTTTATCAGTTTTGTGTTGTTTGGCTTCGTGTTGGTTCTCACAGAGCATTTTATTGCCTGTAACGTTGTTCCTAAAACAGGGTCGGATGAAGTAGAGAAGAGAACTGTTAACGTTGGTATCCCGGTAAGTTGGTCTTACTTAAAGTCTAGATCTGGGACTAGAACTGCTCAGTGCCGGCATGTGAGATGTTCTAAGAGTGGCTTATACATAAGCGTAACGGAAGGGAAACATGGGGGAGGGGGGTGTGGTTACCCGACTTTTTCCCATTGTGGCAGACTTGTCAAAAACATTTTCCGTACAAACTTCAGTTCCACAATTCACAGGGTTCGTAGTCTCCAAGACCAAAAAATTCAAAGACTTTCAAAGATTTTTTCTTCCTATTTTCAAAGACTTTTCAAAACCTTTGAGAGCAATTAACTGTCGAAATAAATACAAAAATGAAGAGAACGACTTCAAACTAGTCATCATCATTTCTTTAAACATATAAATATGAAACGTATTAATGCAACATTTGTGGGACTAATGGCCTCCTTGGGGAGTGTTCATTAAATTATTGTATTGTACAAATTGATTCAATTTTAGTTAAATTTGGATGAAATTTGGTTAAGAGCGAGGTTAGCAACTGTTATTTTGATTTGCCAGGCAGAGTAAAAACTGCTGCCTATAATTAGCATGTTTCACAATTTATGCATGATACATAACTTAATAGTTAATTCATTGGTGGTATGTGCAAGCGCACCTTATTTTCTAGAGACTTTTGGGAGACCCTCAATTATCTATTGCCGACTAAGCTAATTCCAATAATGGACATGTTGGGATATTACTCAGAACCTATAAACTGTGATTCTAGAAAAAAGCCAGATAACTAATTAATTGACCAGTGAATCGATTATGGACTGATGCAGAATTTTGTACTCTTTATTTCAGACTGTAGTTGCTTTCCAAGCAACGCTGACAACAGGTAGAATTGGACCTAACTACGCCCGCGGGGCCATTAAATTTAACCGCGTTACTCTGAACATTGGAAACGGTTATAACCCAAGCACTGGAAAATTTACTGCACCTATTGCAGGTTTATACCAGTTTACTGTCACATACCTTCAGCAAAATGGCTACAGCTCTTACGTTAGGTTGATAAAAGGGAGTACTGCTGTCAGTCAAATCCTTGCAAACCACAAAAAGTATGATCAGCTAACGAAAACCATTCTTGTGACTCTGACAAAGGGCCAAACATTCTGGGTTAGGTTGGAAAGAAGTAGTAGCTACGCTGTATATGGAGCCGGACGATATACTCAATTTGGTGGATTCCTTCTTTCAGCCGGCAATTATTAATAAAACTTTACCATGCAAAATATGCCTCACTCTGTTCACAAAATACGTAATCCTTAATTAAATTCTAGAATAGTAGAACACCATAAGGGACAATCGCTTCTAACTAAATGTATTAAATATACGACGAGTGCAGGTTAGCTACTAGTTGTATTGCTTCAGCTTTTATTTTCAAAATATTAAATAACGCTTTCAAATAAATTGACTATTATTAGTGTGTTAATGTTGTTACCCGACAAACTACATGTATCCACGGAAACCCGAAGCGAGGATATTAATTACTCCGGTTATTTACACCCAGGATAAAGGCAGGATAGCAGATCTATATGCCCTACATTGTGGCCATATTGTATGGGTGGTCGCAACACTGAATTCAAATTTTATGCATTTCTACTTTCAAAGAATTGTTGCCATATACACTATTTTCCACTTTATTTCAGTGTAGGTACAAGTTTCTTAAATCAAAATTTACCGTGTAAATTAAACGAGCGAATTGTATGATATGAAGTGACTTCATTCAAAGACAAAGTTTTTCCGCGATTATCTCGCGGATTAATTGATTTTGAAACGTTTTACGAAACGTCTAAGGTGCAGTTTTACGTTCAATTGAGGCTTGTACAGGTGTCCCTTTCTGGTACTAGCGTTAATTAATATTTTCAGATTTTTGTACAGTGGATCAAACTATATACTCAACCATTCGCCTTCTAGAATCACTTTTAAAAGTTGTCCAACTATCCAAGTAGGCCGACGTCTGCTGAAGCGTTCGCACTGTTCCATGCAGGCACAGAGTAGAGACATACAGAGACGTAACTGACCGTCGTAAACACTGCAGAAGATTACGTTATCATGTACCCAACACCGCGGAAAAACGTCTGCGCATGCGTCAACCTTACCTGTAATAGTATTGCGAACTTGATGAGAAGCTGTTCCGAACGTTTCCGAAGGCTCAAAATGGCGGTAAAAATGAGTGACTTCATTGTGCGTCTTTACAGCCAGATTTCGAGCGCAAAAATAAACATGTCATTCTAGAAACTAGGTATAAATACAGCCAGAAGGTTCAAGAAATTGTATTGTACAAGAACATGAACTGGAGGTGATTGTTGACAAATTTATCGTCTGAAACATTTTGTTTATCAACTAAGCAACGACAATTTCCGAATTTTCGTTTGAGATACATTTCGTTTGAGAAAAAACTGTGTCGCCAAATATAAAAAATTTTCGTGTTCACAATAATTAAACTTTAGAATTCATTCTACAATTAGAGTGGGTTAAGAAGCTTAACTTTTCGAGAGTTTTCTTAACTTTTGAGTTTGAATTTTTGTTTTGAAAAATTTTGCAAAAATTTTCGAAGTCGTGTCCGTTAAAATCAACATTTTTTTACATGAATTATATTTCATTCCATACTTTAAATGCCAGGACGCTTTCAATTAATGTCTAGTCTACCCATTTGCTATATTTTCTCGTTTGTTTTACTAATTTTTGACCAATTAATAAGCATGTTTTTGTTTTTGAAATTGATATTCAAATTACCCGCCATATTTTCATAATTTGGTGCATGCGCAGACGTTTTTCCGCGGTGTTCATGTACCCACTTTTTTTCAGGCGACCGGGAGAAAAATGATCAACTGCGCGTGCCCAGCAAGTTTAAAGTGAGTCGTCATCAGGTCGTCATCCAATCAGATGCATGCATCTAGTAACTTGCCGAGCATGCGCACAAAAAAAGTGGGTACACTAGTTACGTCTCTGCATGTCTCTACTCTGTGATGCAGGTAGAAAATATCACCGAAACAGTAGTTTGCGATGTAATATAAAAGGGGGTGTGGGGTGCATGAGGGTATAGGTTTCAATGATAAAAACTTTGATTGATATGACTGCATGTTTTTAGTCATGCATTGGAATATACCAAGATATAGATCCACGTGAGCAACACTTACCTTTGCAAGTTCTAGTTTGACTCATGCACTCCCATACCACACCAAATTTAATATACTTAAAACATTAAACTGATATAGTGGCCAAGATGGAAGGCATAATCTAATCCCGAAACTTTAGACTGATATAGTCGCCTAGATGAAAGGCATAAAATCCAAACTTCCATCACCAAAACATGAGCCTGTTAAATTGGACATTTTCTTCTTTGATCGTACGCACGCGCATCCAGTTGCTATTTTTGTCAGTTTGTTGGTTTCATATTTCATTTGAGCATCATAACAACACTGTTTATGGCGGCCTAAGCGAAGCGACTTCGACCGGAGGAAGGATTCTACAGAGTTGTAGAGGATGGAGTGCCCTTAGAACGCGCTAACTATCCTCTCATTGATAATAAAGAAATATGGAATGGTTTTCCGTGCAGGATTGTGTGCCCTTTTCAATATCCTAAAGTGTCGCTGGAAGCCGGTGTTATAATTACTGACGTTATTGTAAACGTGGACACCACGCGTGTGCCGCTCGAATGTGTGAGCACATGGAATATTAATGACTTGTGTGGAAGTTTTGAGTAGAGCGAGTTAAGAAGTGAAATATAAGTTTTAAAAGTTTATTGATGATTTAAAAACGAGTTTAGGTCAATTTATTACATGGTCCTTCGAGCCGGATATGTCTACTGAAAAGAGTAAAAGAGCAATTCGAAGAGGAAATCGAGCTTTCGTGACGAAAGTTATTCAGACGGCAAATGACGCCATTGACAAGTTTGGTTTAACTCAGACGGAGAAAGATGCGTTAAATCACGGATGTAAAATCACGTTAATGGATAAGAAAGAATCCATAAGAAAGCTTGATGAAGCTATTCTGAATGAAATTGAAGATGAAGAGAAGATTATGGAAGATATATTTCAGGCTGGTAAAGTGGGTGAGTCGATCAGTAAAATGCTTGTTAAAATTGAAAATGTTTTGAAGACAGTGGAAGCGAGCAATGTGACCTCGCCAGGGGGACTGGGTACAACCATGCCAAGCGTATGTCAGCCAATGCACCCCTCGTCAGCCAGAGCAATATTACCAAAACTGTCCTTGAAGAAATTTTCTGGAAATCCTACTGATTGGCAATCATTTTACGATAGCTATAAAGCTGCAGTTCACACTAATGACAGTTTATCTAAAGTTGACAAATTCAACTACTTGAAAAGTCTGGTGGAGTGTCCGCCAGCTTCAGCAATCGCAGGGTTTTCGTTAGCTAACGAAAACTATGAGACTGCTTTAATTTTAAACTTTTGGAAGAGAGATTTGCAAATCCACAAATTATAGTTTCCAGTCATGTTGATGCCCTATTGAAGTTGGAACCTGTTTCTATTATACATGAAATTGTCAAGATTCGGAAGCTGTATGACAGTATTGAAACGCATATTCTTAGTCTAGCGAATTTGAACATAGAAAGTGAAACATATGGGACTCTTCTGATTCCAATGATTCTTGCTAAACTTCCAGAGGAAATGCAGTTGTTGATAAGTCGGAATGTTGGCAAGGATGATTGGAAATTAGATGAGTTACTTAAGGAATTTAGAATTGAGTTAGCTGCTTGAGAAAGTGGCTCGTTGTTACAAAGCACTACAGAGAAAAAGGACGGTGCCAGAAGAAATTATGAGCCTAGTACATCATCAACACTTTTCACGGGAAGTGACAATCGTTCAATCCAGAAATGTACGTGCTGTGGGGAACAACATTTATCATCACGGTGTAATATAATTACAGATATTTCAGCACGTAGAGCTATTCTCCGAAAAAAGGGACGGTGTTTTGCATGTTTGAAGTCTGGTTATATAGTCAGACATTGTCCTTCCAAGTTTAAATGCCCGAAATGTGGAAATAACCATCACATTTCTCTCTGTGAAGGTATACAACCAAGGGAGGACCCTAGTAGTAATATAGAGGCCGTTCAACCCCCATTTTTGAGGGTGCGTAAGGGTGCGCTAATTAATATTCATAAAAATGAGGGTGCGTAAGGGTGCTGAAGGTGCGTTAATTAATAGTCGTACAAATGAGGGTGCGTAGTGACGTCACTCATTAACATACGTCATAATTATATGCAATGACGTCACGCGGGCGAGCTTAAACACGATCGGGCGAAACTTGCTGACTACGCATTTTTTAGTGTCCCCCACGTGTATGATACAATTGAGGGATTAATGTTGGCTTACTATGATTGGTTGTTTGATTTAACGAGCGTCTGTATAAAATCGACAAGCGTCTTGTAGTGAGCATAGTTTTGCATCAGTCATGGAGTGTCTACACGGAAAAGCTGCTGCCTCTACAACTACAAACAATGGTACATTTTGGTTTTGTGGGGAAAAACCAAGCTGTGAGTTTTTTTGCCCGGACGAAAATTGTTATATGTATACGAGAGCTGTAGCTGCGTTTCGTGCAAGTGGTTCTATACATCCCGTATGTCCTACACATCAGAAATTTGCCAAGTTATGTGTAGTCAAAGACACAATGAAAGATAATTACGGACGACCCTTCTTCGTATGTTCTGAGCGAAAGAATCCCTGCAAGTTCTGTCAATGGGGAGACGTATTCGAAGGTCCAAGACCGTTATGTCAACATGGAATGGTGTGCTGTGAACGAAAAGTCAAGAAAGATGGTCCGAATCAAAACCGTCTGTTTTACTGCTGTCGGAAGGACGACTCTTGTGGTTTCTTCGAATGGAAGCAACAAGGCCCTCGGGTGACCAACACTGGCATTGTACTCTTCAGTAATCCACTACAATACCAGTACATGATTGAAGAAACAGGAGAGACATTTAATAGTTCTAAATCTAACACTAAGGAGGCCTATGATGAATTTCGTAGATTTGGTTTAACAAGTGAACTTGATAAAATAGACCTCTTGTAATAATAATACGTTGCTAGTTAATTAATGTAAATTTGCATATATTTACTGAAATAAATACTGTGTGTCTCATTTGCTGTTCAATCGTTGTGGTGAGAGTATCATGGATAACATAGATATAATTTTTGATGAGTTGAAACGAAATGAAATTGATATTGATAAGCAAACTTTATCGTTTCATATAAATACAATTCTCGCCCGCCATCGAGATCTATATCGTGCAGTGAATGCTCGTGATCTAAACCTTGACCAAATCTACAGAGAGATTGTCGTAGGTTCCCAGCGCAGCGCCGCCAATTCATTCTACTTTAAATATACTTCATGTAATATATCAGTATTGTGCTTGACGTAATTCATGTTAAATCGTAAATAAGTCTTTGTATGTGTAAATTGATACGTCACAGTGACACATTGTAATTTGGTAGGGTATATCAAATAGCTAGGGAGTGATTGAATGTCATTGTTGCCGTCAGATCGTAGCGAGACAATCGGAATGTTTAACAGTCTAAAACTCACGTTGTAAATAGTATACTTTCACATATTACAATCAATACACTTATAAAATACAGTCCCTTGAGCGTTTACTGAATGAACCAGACGGTGGAATCACAAGTTCCGCAACACAGTGGTCCGATCGAGACGGATTGTTAATATTGTGAAGAAAGGACGCGCAAATAGTCAACATTTGCGTCGCGGTCGAGAATAGAGTTGCGTGAAGTTTCGAGACTTGAATCGTCAGATGGAAGATCTAGTCAAGAAGAAACGAGTGAGAGGAGGCCACAGATCGTCAGCTAAAAAGCTTGTGGCGAAGATAGTTGAAAGGCTTCAAGGTGAGAGCCCAGACAAAGACGTACTATGGTTGCGACAGAGCCAAACGAACTTGAAAGAAAAAATCAAGACGATAAGACAATTCGACGAACAAATAATTGACATAATCAGCGCATCGAAAGAGGAAGACGTCGATGAACTTGTAACGCAAGAAATTGAAGACTCAGACAACGCGATAGCGGAACTGGAAAGAATATTACTCGAGCTCGAGGATGAATTATGTAAATTGAGACAAAGCACGCCATTGTCAGTGTCGACAACGCAGAACGCCGCGGATGCAAGCCTTAATCAGAGTCATTTGTCAACCTCCAGCGATATGTCAGTCGGTAAAATCGTTCGAGCTAAGCTCCCGAAACTTGAACTCAGAAAGTTTAACGGAAAGATTTGCGAATGGCAGGAGTTTTGGGACAGCTTTTCAAGTTCAATCGATAACAATGAGCAATTGTCTGATGTCGATAAATTTGCGTATTTACGCGGTCTGTTGGAAGAACCAGCAAAGTCAACAATCGCTGGGTTTTCTCTGACAGAAGCAAATTATAAGTCAGCAGTAGAACTCTTAAAGAAACGATTTGATAAAAAGAGCGCAGTCCAGCGAGCACACGTGAACGAATTGATTCAATTGTCGCCGGTATTCAAGGAAAGAGACACGCGAGGACTTCGCCATTTATATGATAGCTGTGAAGCACATAACCGCGCGTTGAAAGCACAGGGGGTGAGCGAGGAATCTTACTCCAGTATTGTTGTTC
>CACRXK020007287.1:0-23190 GCA_902702795.2 Paramuricea clavata
CCAATGTCTTTTGGATTGTCTATGCCACAGCGTACGCAGCAATATGAAGTAAACTTCTTCGCCCCGCTGTGGAGTCGACGATTGCCCGGCAACACGTGCACTCCTTTTACAAGCACGTAAGAAGGAAAATGAAATGGATAAAATATTAAATTGTTCATTGTAAGTGATAAAAATTGTGTTGCATGCATATGCATGGTTATAATTAAGATTTATTAAGTGTATGTATTCGGTTCAATACAATAATATTTTCTTACGTCAAGAAATAATTTTCTTGAAACAAGGATGTGAATCTTTCAATGAAACAAGTTTTCTTATTTTAAGAAACATTCAAGATTTTGTACTCAAGATTTGTTTTCTTATAACAAGAATTTTAGAAGTTAAGATCACTTTTATTGTATCAAGAAATTATTTACTCATATTAGGAACAGTTTTTCTAACATCAAGAAAAAAATTTCTTTCATCAAAGTGAGTAATTCTGTGGGTTAAAATAATTTCTTATTTCAAGAAATTAAATTCTAGTCGAGATTTGGTCCCCTAAAATGAGAAAAATTTTCTTCGCATCAGAAAATTTTTCTTTGCCTAAGAAAAAATTTCTTAAGATGAGATATATTTTCTCAGTAAGAAAATGACTTTTTGCTGTGTAGGGATAAAAGTCATTGATGGAAGCAAAAAGTTGTTGAAAATCCGCCATTTCATCTTTCAAGCAAAATCACTCGATCCTATACAGTTCACATGTTGTTCGATTGCAAAGCGTCGACTCGTACCGTGATGCATAGCGGCTATCGCTATAAGGCAAGTCGCCCACTTGAGAATAAAAGTTGATTTCCAAGTAATGAGCATAATTAGCTATATGTATATATAGGTGCCATCATGCTGCTTTTTACGTACCTTGGCAAACGTTCGCATCTTCAGTATCACAGACGCATTCGAAGGATCCGTTAATGTTCGTACAAGTTGAATTTGGGTGGCAGGTATCAATGGATAATGAACATTCATTGATGTCTATTAACATGTAACAAAGAAAAACGTAATATTTGCATTAATCTGATTCCGATCTCTTCAAGAAAAGAACTTAAGTGCGTTTCCCATTTCATCCTATCGTGGCATTCTCATTTCTATCGAAGTCGTTAGTTCCATTCTAGTGCTCAGGAAACAAAGAAATACGCTACGCTTCAGCACAATTTCCGGTTGAAGTGTGAAACGGCCTTTACTTAAGGCCCGTTTACACGGGCGATTTTTGCTGCGATTTTCTCCTTTTGGAGGATGTGAAGGAGTAGATTAGTTAATGATGTTGTTATGAAATTTCATAACCTGGGATATTTATAACTGATCAACTCCTTCACATCCTACGAAAGGAGAAAATCGCAACTAAAATCGCATCAAAAATCCGACCGTGTAAACGGGCCTTAAGATCTTCTTTTTTATTCAATGATGTATATTGTTTGACATTTCCTTTAAACGCAATCTTAAAAAGTAAAATAACAATTTACCTTGGCAAAGAATCCCATTTCCAGTATATCCAACAACACAAGAACACCGGAAAGATCCAGCAATATTGGTGCAAGAAGCGTGGGAATGACAGTGGTGAATGGATAGAGAACATTCATTAATGTCTAAAGATGAATAAAAGAGACGTTCGTGTCGAAATTTTTAATTATTACGTCATTTCAGCATTGCATGTTTTTCAATTCAAATTCTTATTTCTGCCAACAGAATTAGCAGAGCATTGTCGTGACTGATAAACTAACTTTAATGTAACTTTATCAAAATAATTTATCTGGACCAAATTTCCATGGTTTTCTCTTGTTTGCCTTTCCTCGTGATTTCTCTCTTAGAATTCAACTTTATCCCCGAGCCAACGGCGCGGAGCACCGTTCCTGGTGTTAGCCCGGGGTGAGGGTACTAATTCCGCCCGACTATTTACACCCGGGGAAAGGAAAGCATTAGTGACGTCTAAAGTTCATCAATGAGCGTGCGTGGGTCACGAACCGTGAGTGTCATCCTCACTGATCTCAAAAATATGATTTCAACTATTTTTGACGTGATGTTTGTGATGTTACTCCAAGTGTGTATCCATACCGGGCAAGCTTGAAAAATATGTCTGGCCACGGTGGGAATCGAACCTACGACCTTTTGGAATACTAGCCCAATGCTCTGCCAACTGAGCTACGTGGTCAGATCGGTTCGAGTATGTGATATGTCGGAACTGAGTCTAGTTCCTTCGACGTCAATGTAATCTAATAAGCATGATTTTTTTGTGTTGGTGTTGTGTACTCAGGTGAATATGATATTTGTGTTGTTACTCTGAGTGTGTATCCACACCGGGCAAGCTTGAAAAATATGCCTGGCCACGGTGGGAATCGAACCTACAGTACGACCTTTGGAATACTAGCCCAATCCTCTGCCAACTGAGGTCCGCGCTCAGATCGGTTCGACACACTCAGAGTAACATCACAAACATCATATTCACCTTAGTACACAACACCAACACAAAAAATCTTATTTTTGACGTGTTGTACAAAAAATGTAATAAAAATTGAAATTATCGTGTTGCCATGGCAAAACTGACGTAAACGCTTGCCTGCGTTCAATTTTGATCAATTACTAATACTTCATGTTAAATTAATGTTTGGAAATACAGGCGAGGGTTTGCTGCATGCATGTAAACCTAGTTGTAATTTAGAATCGACGAATATGGTTGCGTGTGTAATTGATAGCGAAATGAGAATGATAACGCACTATAGCGAGAAAAGTTGACAGAAATAAAAAAATATATAGTTGTAAGGTCGAAGGATTTCCAATTGTTGTATACTAACCAAAGCAAATCACGCCGCTTCCGGTAAAGCCATCGTTGCATCTGCATGAAAAACTGCCAGGAGTGTTAATACACTGAGCATTACTGTCGCAGTTGTCAATTCCTCGGGAACACTCATCCACTTCTAAATATAGAACAGAGCTTGAAATGGGAAAAAATATGACCTGACATTTTAATATTTGTTGGCAGGCCAAGAACATCTTCGTAATGTCCAAAATTATTGTGATGAAGTTGAAAATTTTGCAAGATTATTTCCCGAAAACAAAGAAGAATGTGTGAAAGATAAAAAGCACATACTGTAAGCAACACGGTCTTTGAAGGATGCACTGGTAACATTGTAAACATTTGAAAACATAAATCTATTTTAATGCTAAATGAGTAGTAATATAGAGGCCGTTCGACCCTTATTTTTGGGGCGGAGGATGGGCGGAGGAACGGCGCAGGAGTGTGGTGGAGTGAGGAGGAGAAATGAGGAGGAATGAGGCGGAATAATGACGTCACGCGGGCAAGTGTAGGCAAGTAATGAGGTCACGCGGGCGAAATTGGACAAAACTTGCAGAGTAAGCATTTTTTAACGTCCCTTCACGTGTGTGATACAATGGAGGGATTAGGATTGGCTTGCTATACGTTGCTGCTAGGTACAGAAACATCTTGAGATATGTTCGTATTTTTTGATAAATTTTAACAGCAAATCACATTCTGTGTAAATTAATTATATTCCCTTAATAGCGATTGCGGTGATTTACCATTGCAAATAATATAGCACACTGCTTATGTTACTTTAAACGATGGTTTTACAAGTTTATTTTCAGAAATATATAGTTTCATTGATAGAAACATAAATATTCTAATGGCAGCGTTGCCTGGTAATTCCCACGTGTAAAACACAAAGGATGAAGTAATTAAGGGGATTAAGCCAATACGAATTTGCATAACCACTAGGATCCTAATGAATATAAATGGATATTATTACGGGCAGCCGTGGACATGTTCGGGCGAAGGGTCACTGTTTTCGCTGAGCTCAGCAGTTTTTCGCATCCCTCGCCATCAAGTGACAATAGCTAAGCGTCCGTATACATTTCGGCAGTGTTTAATATTCGAAGCATAGTCTTTAGTTGACAACGTTTGCAGCAGCTTCTCTTGCTAGGGAAATCTTTGGTTGTTTGGAAAAATCTACTGTGGAGAAATATGGTCGAAGAGCATCGAGAGAATATTTGGTAAGTTTAATTTAAATTGAAAATTAGTATAATATCGATATAATATATATAATATAATAGCTTTCATTACATGGGAACTATGTAGTTGCCGTTCTTCCAATTTTGTTCGTTCGCTATTAAACAAAATTAACAGATGAAATATGCGAAAAATAGATTTAGTATTACGACAGATGTTCTCCAGCTGGACAGGCTTGCCTAAGAGGACACGGAAAGTGTTTTGAACTGGGTATGTGAATTAAACCTGGTGTTTACCCTTCCGAAAACTCTGGCGTGCGACGATTGGAGCGAGTTTATGAAGAATATACAGTGATTCAAAGAAATATTTTTGGATGTATATGATGTTATTGGTCTATTGTTGACAAAGTCACTGGTAACTGCCAATGGTTGGAATATTTATTCATTGATATTTTAAATACACACGAAGTGCTGTATGCTCTTTCCTTGTTTACATTTTATTCGCAGCCAAATGTTGTTGAAACTGAAAAGCTGACATATGACTGATATGACCAAAACAGATTTTTTATTGGACATGCATCTTAGTTTGCTTCCAGTAAAATGTAGGCAAGACCTTAGGAATTCTATATGAGATGAAAATATTACGTTTAAAATCATGACTGGCAAACTAGCATGTGCAAATTTTGCTTCTAATAGTATGTACCCCAGTAAAGCTTGCTGCATGCATGCTTCAGTTCTTGCTGTTACCATCTGCACATTATCAGCCTTATCAGAGTGGAGAGTTGCTTTGATATTTTTCCCAGAGATAAAGCAACGGAATAGCTTTTGCATAAAAGGGGCAAGGTGCCCAGCCAGTTAAAGTTAGCAATTAAGATGACATGTACTTTAAGGGACCATTCATTATACCCTAGAGTGCGGTGGGAGATTCTTATGTCAAAATGTCATGGGACTGCCTATTTTAGTCTCTTAATAATGGAGACCCCCCCCTAAATATTTGAGACCATATAACATGATGCAATTCTAATCTTCATTCATGCGAATACCCGACTATGAAGAAAATAAATTTTGCAACATACACTATAATAGCTAGAATGATTGCTTCCTTTAGAAGATTTGTCTTAAAATTATATCTCTATTACAACAATTCTTCTCCTAATTTCTTATTTATAGTGTTTTAATAATATCAATGTAAGTTCATGCCATTTGGCAACTGATATGCAGTCAAATATTTTCTGAAACCAGTTACTATACAGTTTTTTACAACGATCACTCCCCCCCCCCTCCCCCTTCAACATGCACGACTCAACAAATCAACGACGCCTTCCCTTTCTTCCCACTCCACCCTAGCTAGTGTATAGATAATGAATAGTCCATAAATTGGGATATTTTGCCAGCAAAATCGATTTAAATTTATGTTAACTGTTCTGAGAATATATTAATTCATTGAGTGGTATCATTCTCCCTTAAATGAGTAAAATCATCTGGCATTAGATGCCTAAAATAGGGCACATGCATTGCCACTATAAAGGGTTAAAAAATTGATAAAACTTTCACAATGGTCTATTCGAAAAGCTCTATTTGTAAATTTTAATTGACGTTATATCCCTACTTATACTTATAGCTACCTTGACCCAGTCTAGGAGGGGCTTACTTGGTAAATGCAAGAATTGAACCATGTGTCACATGTACATGGGGAGCAGTTATTTTTAAATATAATTTTATCATGCATGCATGCATGCAAAATCCTTGATAATTGTTTCGTAATGTCTTTGGCTCAGAATGGGTATACTGTCCAAGTACAAGGTGTTAATATAAACAACAAAACAATGTATATAATTACTTTTTATTAAATATTATATTTATAAAATTACAAATTGCTGTGCATTACCAACCCAAAGTGTACATAATTAGCAATATCATTAGGACTTAATAGCTGTTCGCATGAGTTTGACTCTGACCCAGTACCTGATCACAGATGTCATTTGCTTCAAAATGAAGCATGCAAGCTGACAATGACAGAAAACAGCGGGGATGTACCGGTGTAGTGCAGGGGTGTCATGCGCACTGCCTAGTTGTGTCCAGCATCCACTTGACGAAATCTCTGGTATTTCATATTTGATATTTATTATATTGAAATGATTGATTTTCAGGGAGAATTCCCCCTGACCCCTGTAGTAACGCATCACCTCTGGAAAGCCTCCACCCCTTCTAACAAATCAGTATAGACATGCCCGAGTGGCAGGGTTTTCTGGAATATTATTAGCAATGAAGTGAAATTGTTGCACATTTTCAAGCATGCATTGTAACCTGATTTTCAGGCCTGATTGTAACCTGTTTGGTCCAGCCATATGCATACAATCTTTAAATAAAATATCATAAAAACAATGCATGCAGAGGTTTTTCAGAAGGTTGACTTGGGCCAGGTTGGCTTGGCCAGCCAGCCCAACTCCTGTGAACAGCCCTTTATTACACATTTGTAACATCTCTTGAGGCATCAATGTACATGCATGCAAGCACATGGACATAAGTCCATCATTGCACAACTGTGTCTGCACCAACACAATCAAGCTGGAAATGGATTTAAATTATCGCTACTTTGATGTATACATTATGGCTGACGTCTAAAGACACCTGCACTTTCATATTGAAATTTTTCTAATACCATCAGAACAGAACACATCAGATCGAAAACTGTAACATCCAGTGGCGTAAGTAGAGCGTTAATTGGGAGGGGGGGTGTATATTCATGCCCGACTAATTTCTTTTGAAATGAACTTAAAAACAAAGAAATTCAAAAGAAATTCGACGGGCAGAACACGAATATATGAATATACCCCCCCCCCCCCAATTAACGCTCTAGTTACGCCTCTGGTAACATCAGCAAAATAAGCAATCACTTTTTTAAAACAATTTATGGTAAAAATGAAGCCACACGCTGCACAATTTCTGAATGAATTTTGGTCTCTGAAACAAAATCAAATCATATGTCATTATTCAAAAGTTGTAAACAATGTTGCATATAAAAAAATATCGTCGCATTTCTAATGGTAACTTTAAATTAACCCAATTTAAACTCGACTAATTTAAATATGAATAATATCAAAAACTAAAGGTCATATTTATAAACCCAGAGTATACAAGAAAGTATTTGTACACCAAAATAACGCTATACGAAGCCATTAAATGAAGGCACATTATCCCCTAAATAATCGGTCAGAGGCGTGTTGTAGTACACAATTCATGTTCTTGCACAATTTAAAACAAACAATAATACTAACCTTGGACAAATCATGTATAAATCTTATCGAATTTGACCTTTTTTCCACAGATAATATGCAAAAAATATTTCTCTGCAGACAGACAAAGGAATAATGGACACTCCTTGCATGAAAATGTTAATTTATCCCAAAGTGTGTATAAATTAATCCAAAATTGCATAATAATGTACTTGTCATTGACCAATCAGAATACATAAAAGACCAGCCGGTGCCAGGACCTTTTCCCTTCGCCGCAATTTTAAAAAAGGCCCTGGGAACGAGATTGCTTTTGCAGTAGCCAAATACTTTTTGTTCACCTCCTAACTATTGACCTAAGTGATATAAGAAAGGTTATTTGAACCTTAAATAGTTCTTAATTTCTTAATTATTTGTTTTGAAATATACCCTATTTTCTCTGCTGGGTGACCGTTACGTTTTTGGAGATGGAGAATAGTATACACCAGTTTAACATAATAAAATCTTCACATTGTTGAAAAACTTGAAAAAAGTTCTGTTTTGTGTACGACCACGTAATTGTACGTCGCAGTAAGTCGGTATACGGACCTTGGAATATGAATGGCCGGCAGTGGAACGCAACCAGGACATGTTATCATCATTGCTGTATAATGAATTCAGTTGGTTGTATTTTACAAAAAAATGGTAAAAGTGGTAGACCATTACAGTACCTGCTTGTGTCGTAGGGGTTGTTGGTCTTCTTGTTGTAGTTGTTGGACGAGTTGTTGATGATTTTGGTGTTTGGAATGTGCAATTTCCAGGAGTGAAGCTGATAGCATCGATTGCAATATCCCCTTGGTAACTACGACCGCGAACACCTTCGAACTTAACCTTAAATATTTATACAAGAAATTGAATATTCAGCTTTTTTTGCTCTTGGCAACGAAATTACTTCAGAGGCGTAGACAAGGGGGGGGGGCTAACCCCCCCCCCCCAATAGGCTGAAGGACTGCCCTTGCAAAAGACGAAATCCGAGTAGAAATTAGTGGGGGGGGGACGATGACTACCCATGTGACTACCAATCTCATCTGTTCACCTAATTGTCTATAAAAGTTCTAATCTTTCCTAAATCTAACTACAGAAAATAATGCCTATGGTGGTTATTGGTTAAAATGCGTTTTAAAACTACGATTTAACTATTTACACGCGACCAAGTAAGCTTCATTGAGTCAAATTAAGGATCCACATTCCGATTGAGAAATCATTAAAAATCAGGTCTTTCCTACAGTAAATAATCTTCAGAATTATGCAAAATCTCACCTCAGAAACACGGGAAATCGACAATTGAGGGACTCCAGATTTCAAAATTTTCACGGGGGAGAATGCCCCCGGACCCCCCTATAAAGCTTACGCCTTCGGCGTTCGATATATACCCCGCCCCAAATAAATTATATTCTGGCTACGCCACTGGAAATTAGAACGATTTTTTGTCAACAAGAACGTTGGATTATCCTTTCGGGTTAGGCGAAAAGCTATTTTGTTTTCAGACACATGTAAAGAATTAACAAGGTTCATACCGAAGTTTACCCAGGACCCTCTTCCTTCTCGCTTTGAAAAAAAATTTTTTTGCCCAATATAGTCTGCTATTTTCAGCGCATCTGAAATTCAGCTATTTTTACTCACCATATATTTTCCACGTTCTAAGATTGCTGTTTCCACACCGACCCATCGGTTTCCTTGATTTCCCGATCTTGAAAACATCTTTTGCTTATTCGCGTAGATGTTCAGGTCTCCAATATCATTACCGTACATATGGTAAGATAATTTCATGCATTGTGGGCCGTTCAAATAAGGTGTTAGAATTGTAGCATTATCACCAAACTGTCGTGGACTTGAAGTTTCGATGAACAGATAAAAACCTTTAAAAAGTTGGAAAAAGGTTTATTGACCAAAACAATATTAACTGCAAAGTCACAAAGCTGTTCTTGAATCAACTGAGATCGCGTTACTTGAAATATCCAGCTATGTTGCCCATTTTTTCAGAGGTAAGCATCTTGCAACGTGAGCGCCGTGCAATATTCTAGAATTAGTACTTTTGCCTAAATAATCTGCATGGCGTCTGTGTAGGCTCTAGGCTGCAATACCAAGTGAAGGTTTTGTCCAATTTACTTGCAAAAAGGAAATTTAAACTAATTTGCAGATGAGGAGCCTTTACTCAAAAGGTTTAATTTTTCTTATCTATTTCGGATAGGATGAGCAAAACGCGGACAGTTCAATAATCTTATTTTTAGTGCTAACAAATAGAAAGAGTTATTGTTAAGATCCAACTAAAACGTGATTGTTATTTATCGCAAATGTCCAAAGCCAATGTTAAAAAATCTAATCGTAAACATAATCATATCTTTCACTGTTTCTAGCTATAGGACCTAAGTTTTATTTGACAGTTTACCTGTGCCGCTGACGTCAGAGCTTGGTCCGGTTCCAATACTGGATGTTGATCCTCTATTAATCGTCCAGTTAAACTGTCCAGCACCATTTTGATAATGGCAGATATCTCCATTGTCAAAGTTACAATTGGCTAAAAGAAATGAAATTAACGGACAATGGCAATAATTTTTTTTATTCTCGATACCTATTAAACATACATACGGAATACTGAATTACGTATTTTCACTTGTCTATCGCGTTTAGTTGTTCAGAAATATTATAAAACTTTCGACAGTCATCCGCCAATGAAACAAACCTGGTATGCTAATTTATGTGAGAATAAGTTTGTGACGTCAGGAGCAGGGGAAACAAATATTGTCAATATAAAATAGTATGTGTGCGAACACATTCTGCGAACATTTTGACCAAAAAGTGCAGTTAAAAACTAAAACTACAAAATTTTTCTGTATAACTGCGTAAAAATTTAGCAGCACTACTTTTCTATGTGTTCAAAATGCGTTTTTAAAATAAACGCGTTCATTTCGGAGGTGAACGCGGTTTGATTAATGATTACCACTGGTACTATGTCAATATGCTCGCCTACTTTGTAGACTTTTATATTTACTGTTCTCGGCGATCACGGCCATGACCAATTTCAATGTATGAAAGTTACAATGTTGCCGGCATCAACAGGAACAATATCGCATAAATAAACACTAATAATGACCGAGCACAATATGTTTTGATTCTTTGCTATTCGCGTGCAAAAATCGTTTATAATAACACCGATTGCATAGAGCGTCTTCAACCTTGGGTTTTGAGGCTTAGGTTTTGACCGAAAGAGCCTTGAACCTTTGCAAAGTTTGCAAATTTTGTATACTTTTGTATTGCGTGCGGAAATTGCAACCACATTTGGGCCGAAAATGTTACAAAATTTGCAAGGCTATATTTTCCGCGCTTTACAACATTTCGCAACCAAACTTTGCAATTTTACTCATTTTAGTATGCTCTTTCTAGCCGGGGGTGATTTATTTGTATCTCCTTGCATAGTTTTAAAATTAGTCTACAATGGGAATTGTCTATTATTATATTGTGTAAACACAAGCAGGAAGTGGGCCTCTCTGTCCTTATTCCCCCAAATCAGAAATGCCCAACGAGAACATCGTTGGTATGCTACTAGTCTATATATAAAGTTTGTGTATCTTGTCCAAATCTAAAATCTTTGTCATCCAGAGGCCAGTTTAATATCTTAAAGAGAGCGACGTCGAAACGTCTATTTAATACCCCTTCCGACAGCATGTTCGCTTTGAATTCTGCATGTGTTGACAGTGTTATAGAGGCAGTCAAGCAATTCTCCCCTTGTGTTTCAGGCTCCTTCAACAATGCATCTTACTTATCGCATTCACGGTATTTTAATGTTTTTTCGTGGCAACAAAAACAATTCAATATCCTTTGGCTTCAATGTGCCAAACATTTTCGACCTCAAACATATATGGTGAGTTCCTCGTCACACGATAAACTCTGTTCTTCGGAGTCGCTCTCGTATTGCTTGTCTGTAAGCCCAATTAAGGTTCAAATTTATAGGATAATACCTTATCTACTTGCTACTTTGTTCTGCAAGATTTGCAAATCATCCATGAGAGTGGTGTTGCCATTATCGCCGCGAATCAGGTCGGCATAATCGAAAACAGGCACTACGAGAAAGTGTGAGTTAAGCCTCGTGAAAAAAGAGAGGCTTGACTCGAAGTCATTGAAAATATTCGACGCTCAAGTTAAGTCTCGACATTTGAAGCGTTTAATCATATATCAATATGGCGGTAGCACTTGATTTGTCTAGCTCTTCAAATTCACAAATTATACAAAGCTTTTCTGATTCTATCAGCGAAGTAAACACACAAAAATCTTTAGTAACCCCAAGGTTACATTTTAACTGCAACAAATTTGTCTGGGATGGAAATTTAGATCAATTCATTTCCAATTGAAGATATTGCCAGTGCAAAAACAAAGATAGAAGAGGACCTCAAATTCGTTGCAGCTTCGTTTTTCGAAAACAAATTGTTGATAAACCCCGAGAAAACAAAGTTGCTCTTGATAGGGACTCGTCAACTGCTCGGTAAGCTCCTTGACGAGACGACAATTACATTTCTTGGAGAAGAGATTACACCAACCACAAATTAATGCCAAAGACCTAGAATTAACCCTAGACAGTTATCTGACATACGATTACCATGTCAAAAATGTTGTATCATCTTGTATGGCCAAACTATGTCAGATAAACAGAGTACAGGAGAGCTTTCATAGGGATAGTCTTCGCTTAATTATGCTTTAGTAATGAGCAAACTTTATTATTGCTCTGCAGTATGGTCAAACACTTCTGCAACAAATATAAAGAAATTGAGAGCAGTACAGAATTTTGCTTGTAGGATATTGACAAGTACGGGAAGATATGACCATGTAACACCAGCACTACGGGCAATTCGCTGGCTTCCTGTAGAGGAGCACTTAAAATATAGAGAGACACTAATAACACACAAATGTAAGAACGGATTAGCACCACCTTACCTATACAAATTAACTAATAATAATAATAATAATAATAATAATAATAATAATAATAATAATAATAATAATAATAATAATAATAATAATAATAATAATAATAATAATGGAAACTTTATTTATTGATTATTAAGATATATACAACTACAATGATAAACCTCGCTTTACAGGTAGTTTATCAATGTCTACTTGAATTGATACTATATATTTATTGTACAATAATTATTTTAAGAAGGATTATATTAACATTAATTTTGGGTTATCCCACACCTTGTTTCGTTTACAAATTACATAATATGATGTTCGTATGCATATGTTCACGATTTGCTTTTTTATGTATTTACTATACTTGGCATCACATTTAAGGCTACTTAGCATGCCATCGAAATTTTCAGAAGATCGGCCAAAAACTCCGAGGGTACTCAAGGATAAATTGACGAACTTGACTTTATCATAATCTGCTTCCTGCTCATTGATTAGATCACGGTACTTTTGACGCTTACGATTGGCGTTAACTAGCAGATTGGATTCATAACCGACTGTAAGCTAGAGGATGTGTAGACATCTGTTTTCAGTCACCAGCAGAAGGTCAGGTCGTAAACGATCTCCCGTGATAACAGACGGATTCATAAAACCAGGAATGTCCGCGTAAAGTGTGGAATTTTTCACAGCAGTAAGAGTGGATGCGAGGAAATTTAAAACAGAATCGTGTCGCCATGTATACCGGTCTTGGTCTAAATATGTCTTACATCCAGCAATCACATGTAGCAGCGTTTCAGGTGAGGAGCAGAAAGAGCAATCTGATGTTGATGATAGTCCCCATTTTGATAGGTTCTTTCGTGTTGGAAGTGTGTTATTGATATATCGGATGGTGAAGTTAAAAATGTTTTTCGGAAGTTTACTCTGAACGGATGACCATAAAGAGTTGAATGTGGATGTGGAATGATTCATGATACTGGAAAAGAAAGAACCTTGCGAAATGAGGTGGTTTTGAAGTCTTTGTTCGTTTTCTTTTCTAACTGCCTTTAGTACGTCTTTTGTGTCTTTGTAAATGTCATACTGTACGTTCTTGTTGGTGCTCGTCACCGCCCATAGATTGTTAATATCTACGTTTGGTGAGTATTTTAAAGCTGACCGAGAGATAGTTTGACATTGGATAAATTTTGTCGAAGGGAGAATAATATTCAGACCAAATTTATTTTGTGGAAGCAACACGTTGCTAAGGGTTGCAGAGACAGGAAGTTCCAGCCATTTTCGGATATATTTTGTCGCAATACTGTCTAACGTTTCGCAGATCCAGGTCTTAGATATATCAGAAACAGTGATAATAATAATAATAATAATAATAATAATAATAATAATAATAATAATAATAATAATAATAATAATAATAATAATAATAATAATAATAATAATAATAATAATAATAATAATAATAATAATAATAATAATAATGGAAACTTTACTAATTTTGTTATATACTATATAAATACAATTCTAAATCTCACTAAATTAAGGTAACTTACAATTGGCTATTTGAATCACAACTATATGAACTAATAAATATGACAAGACAGAATACATGAAAATATGTAAATATACAAGACAATCAGATATTTCAAATAGTTAACAAGTTCGGACTTTCCCATTCCTTATTTCGACAGCAGAAAATATAGTATGATAATGATAATGATAATGATAATGATAATAATAAAAATAATAATAATAATAATGATGAATTAAAGCAATTTGTTCAGGATGACCATCAGCTATTAAATGGGAAATGGTCGTCACCTGGCGGCGAATTGAAATTGTTCACAAATCCTAACTTCGCGTTCAAATGGTATGGTACTACCAAGAAGAAAATTGTCATTGTAACTGACAACGAAGATTTGTATCTAGCCGAAAAGCTTAGGAAACACACTGACGAGTATAGCGGCGAGGATAACGAACATGTTGCGCTAGAATTTGAGAATTCAAACGACGAGTCTGTAAATCAATCCGACATGTCATCGAATTGCCAAAACAAAGAGAATAATTGAATGAAATAAAACTTAAGCTAGATTAATTATTGTCGCTTTATAGCGTAGGTGAATCTACGCAAAACGAACTCAAAATTGAGAGAAATAAGTACTAATTAATCGAAGGCCAAGATGGCATAATCCACATGCTTATTAACAAAAACAGGAAATTGGAGATTGAAGTTGATAATAAGAAAGTGACCCTAGAGCAGTTGAAGCTTGACAATGAACTAATCCAAAAGACATTTGATTTGAAACAGAATGTCTGGATAAAAGCGAAATCTTCAAACCATTGGAATCAAGTGCCTGTTCCTGACTCTCCACAACAGGGCTCTCGATCCACCTTTAATCATTTTGATGCATTGACTGTTGAAAATGACGACATACCAGTGAATAACTCGGACAGTGGCTCAGATAGTGGCTTTCAAGTGCAGATTAAAGATTACCGTAATTCACAGTCATCTAAATTTGTCAAAAAATTGCGAAAAACAGATCAAAATACGTCAAGTGTTGATAGCCATAGAGAATGTCCCCCAATGCTCTTCCCTCTTGTGGACGAAAGACCCTGGTGGACGCTGGTCACGTGACCCATAGAAAATTGTAGCCCAAGGGGGGATGTAAAAGTCTCATAATACATGTTTCCACTTCCGAACTTCATACTTCGATTGCAAGGAGTGGCCGTTCTGCACTATCACAGAGGTACAATCATCTTTGAGAGTCAGATATACTTCAAATTAAAATACTTGCTAAATTGGTTTTTAAATTATACAAACATGGAAATCAAGCAACGAAAACGTATGACCGTATGCTTTGAAACATTTGGCTTTGAAATAGTACGGAGTTCGGGCGCAGTTTCATTTCACGCGTACGTTTCTGTGTTCTGGCTCTGGTTCAGATATTTATAATATTCTTATAATATGCCATTGAATTGTTGTCATATAGAAACGGTATAGATTTTGTTAAATAGAGGTCTCAAAAGTGACTGCATGTGTAGGTCGTAGCGCCATGCTGGTCTTATTTACAGCAAACGTTACACATTTGGACAATATCCAAATAGACAATGAATGTCCATTCTATTGATTCTAAAACTGTTTATGGACATAGTGCTTTGATTTTTTTTTAAAAAGGTTATCATCGTTTATATTTAACAGCAAGTAGGAAAGAGTGTTAGCCGTTAACGTGCAAAATTGTTTGGGATCGACAGTGCACAACTATACGACATTCACAACTGTGTATGTATTTCCTTTTTTGTCAGAACGAGTACCTGTTTGTTGAAGCCAAAATATTGCACAGCATGTCAGCGTCTCTTATAAATTATATCGCCATTCACCCTCGCCCCTTGAATGCAAAGGAATGATAGCCGAAAAGGTTTAGCAAAGTATTTTTTATAATTATATCTGGTATAAAGTGTCCCTACGTTTTATCAGGGATAAATACACAATTCATAAACTGTATTGCGCACGAAATCCATGATTAATGAGTTTTATTAAGCCTTTTAAGTTTCCATTGAGAGATAGGTTGTTTGCCTCCAGGATCATTTGGTGAAACTTCTAAAATGTCGAATACAGTATACGATAAAGATTAAATGTGGTTAAATATATTTAAGCAAGATTAACGGCGGATGTATTATGCATGCTACATCCGCTGAGGGGAGTCCGTGACGTCATATCGATCAAAGGGGGTTGTTTCGCCCCTTGTGATCATTGCTTTGGTCTGGGTATTCATTCTGCCATTGTATGCTTTGCCTAGTTGCATCAAGTTTAGCGCCTCGTTACTTTTTCTCAGTTGTTACATTATTTTGCTTGCGTTATGCCTCGTCTAACCAGAAATAGTCGAGAATCAGGGCCCGTCTTTTCGGGTGTTGTTAGTTCGGAGCGGTCTAGCTCGGACTCGCCTACATCTATTGGCGCTACATCTAGCGCATCTACGACCACAAACACCGTTGTTCAGTCGGGAACGAGTACGATGCCAGCATTGTCGACCGGGGATATTGTTACCAATGTAGTCCAAGTATTACAAGGTCAACTAAACAGCCTGGTACAGAATGCCATTGACGCCCAGCTATCTTCGTCGGCAAGTGGTAGTTCAAGCGCAAATTGCGAGGAATCGTCGCAGGCACAACTCTCTACAGCCACATCCCGTACAGCGTCCTTCGTGCATAACCTTGCGACCAGTGCGGGGAATTTTTCCACTTTGGGTTCAGCGCCATTTCGATCGTCGGCTACGAGTGAGGCAAGTACCGGTATGCCACGTATGGTGAGTTGTTTGGCGAATTCAACAGGTAGGATCATTCCAAACTTTTTAAATACGTTTACTGCTCCTATCAGCTCAAGTGTGTGGTCTTCGGGAGGTGGTTATAGTACCCCCGAGGTTGCCTTAGCGTCTAAACCTTCAGTTGTGCCCTTGCTGCCTTCAGTGTTGGATTTGGCTGGTTATTCTAGCGAACAATCGTTACCCCAGTCTCTTCATGGTCATGGCCCTTCCCCGTTTATCGTGGGTCCAGGTTACGCTCCCATCTCGGCCAAAATTGTCAATGCCATTGTGTCAGGGAAATTTACTAATCTTGGGGACCTACTCCCGGAAAATGCGCTGGTTGTGGACGATTTTAGCGAACCACACATATTGTTAGACGGCCGTCTAGTGTTAACGGGTTCTGCGCGAAAGCCTCGGAAAGAAATAACCGATATCTTGTCTTGGGTCGAAGCCTTCACAGTCTTCAGCGTGATTGTCTGTTCGTACTTTCCGAACCGATGGCGTGATTTATCATCGTACAAGCTTTTAATTTTGCGCACGTATCGTCAGGTTGCTGGTTATGCATGGTGTGATTACGATAAAGCGTTTAGACAACACGCGGCTGCTACCAGGCTCTTGGACTGGTCGGAACTTAATCAGTGGCGTAACTACTATGGGCTCGGACCGGCCAAACTCGGGGGCCCCCAACCCCAATGGGCCAAATGGGAGCCCCCAGACTCAGGCTGTAGAGCAAAAACATTAGCCAGGGCCACTGATATGTTACAATGTCGTTTTCTGACCATCAAAATTCTGTAAAATCTCTTCCCAAAGTCCCGGAAATGGCATTTCACGGAGACTCTATTAAAAAATTTTCGGGGTGAGCATGCCCTGGACCCCCTAAAAACTCGTGCGTGTACGGTACTCAACTCGTGCTTTTGGCACTTCTACTAGGGGGGGGGAGGCTTCGAAAATTTTGAACCGGGGGCCCCCTGATATAACGTTACGCCACTGAACTTAATGTGCAGCTTTTTAATTTCCACACGTCTGGTTCGGCCTATAGAGGTCCCAGCAGACTTACTACAGCGACTAGTAGTTCTCGTTCCGAGCCTAATGGTAATCGTAACCATGACTGTTCCGTCAAGTGTTTCTCGTGGAACAAGGGACGGTACGTAGCACCTTCGGCAGTTTGTCGCTACAAACATGCGTGTACGTTCTCTTCCGCTGCACATCGTGAGATCGAGTACCCATCAGTCTCTGCTGCTTCAAATTCGCCATTTTATTCTGGCTCAAATGGACCCGTCGGGGTTACCAAAAAGCGTCGGTTATAATTATGCTTGACGTTGCTTGCAAGGAGCGTTTTCTTGCAATATTTGCCAGTGTTTGCCAGTGTGGTTTTGTTAATGTTACTTTTCAAGACTATTAAGAAGATATATATTAGATAATATATATAGATATTATGTAGATGTATAAACATACTAAATACTAGTCTAAACTCTAAATGTCTGCATAGGAAATTTATTATTATTATTAATATTATAATAATAAAAAAATAATAATTACTAATAATTACTAATAATTACTAATAGTTACTATTAATAATTAATAATAATAATAACAATAAATTAATATTTTTTTATGCAAATTACATGTTGATCTTCCTGGATTTGAAAGCCTCTCGATTATTACGGGAGATGAATATCGTCCTGATTTACTTGTCTCCACAAACACCTCTACGTTGTTGAACTTACCGTAGGTATTATTATTCAAAATATAGAGAGATGATCGTACAACCTCGTTCCCAGGGCTTTTCCCTTTTTGTCATTGGGAAGGCGGGAAAAGGCCCTGGCACCGGCCGCTCTTCTATGCATTCTGATTGGTCAATGACAAGTACATTATTATGCAAATAATGCAATCTTGGATTAATTTATTCAAACTTTCGGCTAAATTAACATTTTCACGCAAAGGAGTGTCCATTATTAATACTTTGTCCGTCTAAGAAATATTTTTGTCAAAATCTGTGGCAAAATGGTTAAATTCGATAAGATTTATACCAGGGGCGGATCCAGTTTCTGAGGTGACTGATGCCTAAGACCTCGCATTTGTAGGGGGGTCCGGGGGTATCCTCCCCCGGGAAATTTTGAAATCTAGGACCTCGGGAATGCGATTTGCTGCGTTCTGAGCGAACTCTTTTGTTCCAATTCAGACATCAGAGTCACAAAATTATTCGCTGCATTTTTGGGAAGCACGTAAAAAACTTGAACCTATATCGTAAAAACAACATAATTTCTCTATATAAGAAAACAATATTTGCTTGTACAAGTGTAATAGCAGCAGTGGTACATAAGTCTCTATTCAAAAATAGTCAGTACTGTGCTTCTTGTAGCCTTAACTTTTCTATTGAAAAATATTTCGGCAAAAAATCACGAGCAACGCAAATACACACATGCGTGTAATAAAGGTGTATACAGTGTGATCCACTAGTTGCATTGCTGGACTCAGAAGAAGGCAGTGTTATTGTGTTGTTTTTTAATCACCTTCCATTATTAGTTTCCACTAATTTCCAATGTTTCATGAGTAAAATCTGCTAGCATTAGAATGGTGTATAAAGGTATTTTGTGCTCTAGTGGGTAAACTTATTTATATACAACTCTGTCTTATGCTGCTAATCTTACACTGTATGGACAGTGTGGTTGACATCAGTTGGTCGATTTCATTAAATTCATTCACCCCTAGCTGCCTTTGACATGAACTGCATGGTGAATAGCCCACACTCTGAATACTGAGAATATTGCCCTGTGACCAGGAAACCAGTAAACTAACACACAACAAGCACTGGGTTAAAAATTCTATTAGTATAACTAGGTACACACGACCACAAATTTTAAATCAATAGAGTCTGTGTGTAAATTGATTTAATGAACTATCTTAGTTGGAAATTGTTTGTCAAATGAACCTACCAAACTGTACAATCATTATGATAAACAATATACCATGACATAATTGAATCATGTCTTCTATCTGTTCCCTTTTGCCTGCCTTTCAACTAATATTAATATAGTATTCTTTTAAGATGTTGTCAATGTAGAAAGGCTGCACAGTAGTATTGATGAATATTTTCCCTGTGTTATTATATAAATGCACATCTTTGTCAAATATATCCATACACTTATCAATGGTAATCCTCAGGGTATATAGTATTGGGACAATTAGCACTACAAATATATAATTTTATTAAATATATTTTCCAAACTATCCCACTTTTGTGAGCTAATTTCATAATTATATCCTATATACACCAGTTACAATTACATACAGTATTTATACCGTCCATCATTTTATCATTCTAAGATTAAAATCTGTCAGGAGAATGACATATACAGCTTATATCAAATTATATTTGCACAGACAAAGCATATATATACTCAACTATGGTAGGCGAGCAAGCCCAGGTAATCATGTTTGTTTGCAAAATATCCAGTGTACAGTAATTGCCCAATAACTCAGGCAATGCAAAGCAATTAGACTCATGTCATGAGGCATGCCAGCTCATTTCCATATAAAATGAAAATGAAATGTAATAGGAGATACCACTGGAACTTGCAACTTGAACCAATTACCTTTCAATGTAAATTCCCCCTTAGTCTTCTAACCAATATTGCATCACTATTACAAATCTCATTGATATTAATTAACCTGCAATATTATTATGCACTGTAATTACATACAGAGCCTGATGCAAGTCTTGACCCACACCATAGTTTTATTTTTAGTACCGGTATCCAATCAAAATGTGCCAGGAGAAATGTCGATTTCACATAATTTAACAACAAGCTAAATATAGTTACAATCACTAAATCTATAATTATTTAATTATATATAGCATTAATTAACCAAAATATAAAAAAAAATACATTAAATATAGCATGAATACTCATGCTAGAAATAGCCAATCAGAGTTACAACCATAAAGGCAGTTGTAGGACACAAACGTTTAATAACATGTGTATCAGGTCTTCATTTTTCTTTGCCCGCCAGCTGTGAGAAAAATGAAGGTCTGGGCACAGGTTATAATCCCATGTAAACAGAGATGAAATTTGCCTCACTAAAGCAAGCTGTCAAGTTTGGTATTGGGGCTGGTTTGCCTCCAGACAAGCAAACCTCTCTTACTCGGTAAAGACTGTAAAATGTCAAACTACCTCATCCCCCCCCCCTGCTGGTGTAAGCAATAGTATTTATAAATAGACACAAACTTTAATTATTTAAATGTTAATACAAACAAATCTGCATTAACTGTGGAGCCCATTTTCCACTTTATACACTTCTTGAACTGAAGAATGAACTACAATGTAAAATATAGATAAATTTCACTTACTTTAGAGCCCTCAGTTCGAGTTTCACATAGTGGGCATCTCACAGTATAAATATACTTCAATTCTTGTACTCAGATGAAAGATTAGATTCATTCCAAGCCTTGGTAATTAATTCGGTAATTTGTTCTCCGTTTTCTCCGTCAATTTCGAGAGATATTTCTTCCCATTAATATTAATTGTCTCATTTGCATTTAGTGTTTGGCACTGTTTACATATCCTTGCCGCCATGCCATGACTTGAATCGAATGCCTCGTTACGTCACAGTAGATTTTGATTTTGCAACTGCATCAGTGAACTGATGCGAGCGCCCGCAATCTGCATGCGATGCATCGCTCAGCGGACAAATCTACCGTGACGTAGGGCTCTAAAGCAATAGATTTGATGATGTCATAGTAGATTTTACGCGGAAAAGGACTCGGGACCGATGCATTCACTGATGCAAAATGGCTGAAAATCGATGCAAACCAAATCTACCGTGACGTAGGTGATGCATCAGCTTTCTACTGTGACGTCAAAGGATGCGGTAAAAAATAACATATTTTGTCGCGAAATTATTGACGCTTAAGTGTCGCAAAATAAAAAGTAAATAACAAAAAGTACACATTTGCGATCGCACGTCGCATATTGGACTTATTTTGACAATTTCGACAGTTTATATTGAGACTATTTAAATTGGATTTCATCCTAAATAGTGTATTCCTGACATGGAGTCAAGTTTAAGCAAATATTTGCGGTTTGATAGCTCGAGAGATTCAAAGATATTCTATTACTGAGAGCTTGACCAAGTATAATATGTCTATATATTATTTCAAGCAACATGATTTCTCAATTTTGACCGATGCATTCGCATCGTTGGCATCGGTCTGGATCCGCCCCTGTTAAATACAATTTGTTGAAGGTTAGTATTATTGAACGATATTTACCAAACCCAGTTGGAACTGGGAAGAACAGCAACTACATAGTTCCTATGTAATAAAAGCTGAAGAATTTGATTTCGAGTACGTCGGTAGCGACAAGAAGGAAAAATTTAAAAGATTAAACGCATTTTTGAGCCGCTCTAAACACTTAAATTTTGTGGACACTCTTATGTTGGCGGCAATCTTGGAATTTCTAATTCATTATTATTATAATTTATTACACCCACTATATCTGGGTGTTGAAAGTCATGTGACCGGCCGGTGCCAGGGCCTTTTCTCGCCTACCCAATGACAAAAAGGGAAAAGCCCTGGGAACGAGGTTGATGATCGTAGAACAAAAGAAAAAATTCCGGGCGGTAAAGTTCATTAATTTTAACCTCCCAATCAGTGCACTCGTTGTTTTTGAATAAGAATCTTCAGCTTTTACACAAGTGTTGGAACATTTGAACTCAGATAAGGCCGGTGTTGAATATATAATTAGGAAAATCATTAATATTGCAATAAGAACGACATATTACGTTTTCTGTTCTAGAAACAAGGACTGGTCGAATCCAGATTTAATGAACTTCTAGCTAGTCTCTTACTTTTTGTATCATAGAATTATGTCCATGTGTAGTGTAATAATGTATCGTCTATAAAGTAGCCAATTGTAAATTACCTTTAAGAGTGAGATTTGCAATTGTAAGTGCATAAAAAATTAAATAAAGTTTTAATTCTTATTCTTATTCTTATTCTTATTCTTATTCTTATTCCTACTCCTACTCCTACTCCTACTCCTACTCCTACTCCTACTCTTATTCCTACTAATATTCTTATTATTCTTATTCTTCTTATTATTCTTATTATTAATATTATTAATATTATTATTATTATACTCCTACTCCTACTCCTACTCCTACTCTTATTCCTACTAATATTCTTATTATTCTTATTCTTCTTATTATTCTTATTATTAATATTATTAATATTATTATTATTATTATTATTATTATTATTATTATAATTATTATTATTATTATTATTATTATTATTATTATTTCGTTTTAAATAAGGAAGATACTGTGTTCCCATCCTTCAGCATGACAGAATGTGCGGTTTATTTTACTAAAACCTTAGCTGCAGTTCACCCTGGCAAACTGTTTCATATTCCCAGCTGGATTCCTAGGTTATCTGATCCACAAGTGCAATTTGACCTTGACCCGCCTTCTTACCAACAAGTTACTGCTGTTATTCGTAAAATGAAAGCATCTGGTTCTCCTTGTCCTCTCGATCAAATATCAATTATATGCTTTAAGCGATGTCCTTACCTAAGAACTTATTAAACTGAACTAATACGCGCCGTCTGGCTTTCAGGATCTATCCCGAGTGAATGGAAAAAAGCTTGCACTATACTTATTCATAAGAAAGGCAACACGAGTATTCCCTCAAATTTCCGACCGATCACACTCGAATCTATACCGCTTAA
>CACRXK020007288.1:0-23185 GCA_902702795.2 Paramuricea clavata
GTAGGTAACTTAGAAATTAAGAGAGTTGAAATACAAAATCATTGGGCCTAATGATAGACGAGTCTTTAGACTGGACCGCGCAGGTCGAACACATTTCAAAAAAGGTCACTTCAGGCCTTGCTTCTCTCAGACGACTCTGGGATACAGTCGAATTCAATACCTTAATAACAATATACAAATCCATAATTCAACCTTATTTCGATTATTGTGCTCAAGTGTGGGGTTGCTTAGGGAAAACATTAGCAGCTGAAGTCCAAAAATTACAAAACAGAGCGTTTCGAATAATCACTCATGAGAATTATATGACACGATCGGCTGATATATTAAACAAGCTAAAAGTTCCGAACCTCGAAAAAAGAAGAATGCAACAACTTTCAATTCTCATGTACAAGATGAAAAACAAATTGGTCCCCGATTACTTGTGTGATATGTTCACAAATGTTGGTGATGTACACAACCATAACACAAGACAGTCGGGAGCCGATTTGACATTGCCTAAACCAAAAACAAATAGTATGAAAAATGCATTCTCCTACAGAGGTGCGGAAGTCTGGAACTGCCTTCCTGCGTCGATAAAAGCATCAACAAATATTGCTAATTTTAAATCTAACTTGAAGCATGCAAATTAACATCAAGTGATCCTGCCATTGTTTCCATCTGGTTGGTATATTGTCCAAACCAGCTGACTTCTTATCGTCTAATGTAGTCAGCAGTTGATAAACTGTGTTAACGGAGGGAGTTTTGAGAGAGAAAGATTTATCAGTTGGTTTAAGATAAAATACTGGATCACGCACAGGAGCAGGAATATCGGAAGCAAGTTTTTCACTAATACCTGAGAAGTAGCTGTTAAATGTTTCAGCTATTTCTCGCTCTTCAAAATCTAATTGTGTTATCTTTTTAGTTTTACTTACATTTCTAGAGCTTAGTTCATTTATAAGGTTCCATGTTTTTTTCATGTTGCCTTTATTCGATTCAAGATTTTCTTATAATAAGCTTGTTTAGTTTTTTTTTAATTTCATTATTAATTTATAATTACTTTTGGAGAAAGGACCTGTGTTTTGAGCTCCGCTATTGTAAAAATTGTTTCAAGCAATCTACAGCTATGGCTATTTTCTCAGGCAATAGTGATGAAATAAAAGTAAATATTGATAGAATAACGCCTTGTGTACTTGAAAATCTTGCACTGAATGGAAACAAGCTTAAATGGACAAATGATCTTGAGCGATTAAAGCATTTCATCGAAGAAATAGTTGGTGTCAAAGGCAAATGTCTTTGCCTGGTGGTGGCTCAAGTCGCTTTAAATCGCAATGTGGCCAGTTTCAAGTAACGTGGTATTTTATGAAGCAATCCACATTACCTTTTCAAGGGGAACTCGCCGAAGATTTGGCAGTTAAACTAAAAGAGGCGATTACAAAAGCGATCGAAGATGCTGAAAACCTCGCCAAACACAAAGATGGCGCCTCTGAAGTCGAAACCTTGAATTTCAAACACACAGGAGAATCACTGCCAAAGGAGCCAGTGTCTTGTTCCTTCCGAGAACTCATGGTGGATGTTGAACATGTAAAGCTTGACATGGTTAAAATGAAAAAAAAGGATTAATGCAAAATTGGAAACAATATCGAATAATGCAACAAACGAAAAGCCATAGGAAAACCCAAGCGAAGACGAGTCTTGGCAGGAGATTGCCCATCATGAACAAACTATTCAAGAATTACAGAGCAAAATTACGTCATTAACGAAGTTGCACAATAAAAAACTTGAACAAAAAGAGCAAGTCATCTCGTCTCTAGAGGAACAAATAACAAAGGCACAGTACGAACAATTGACTCTGACAAAACAATTGGCTGATATCACACAGGAAAGAGACTCATTGATATTAGCATTTTCTCTAATTATCGATGATAAATCTACTGGACAAGATTATGAATACAGCCAGGGGCGCAAAGGACCGATTTTTTTCACCAGGGACCGACTTCGCGGCTCGTGCAAACTACATATTATTACAATCTTATAGAATAAATAGTAACGTGGTCATTTTTCAATTCTTGTTATTTTAATATATGCAACAACTACAACAACAATATCCTTAGCTGACTGCCTCGTCCCCAGGCGCTAATAAAAAATTTCATGCGAGTCACTATATGAAAGGTTTACATGAAGTAGTGCGTCACAACGAACAATCGCAGGGAATTATGGGCTCATATCCCACTCCCCTTTGTGCGCCTATAATGTGACACACTGCTTCATGTAAGCCTTTCCCTCGCATGAAATTTTTTTATTAGTGCCTGGGGACGAGGCAGCTATGGATGAGAGTTTTAATTAATTTGAGCTTTGAGAAGCTTCGCTCACTTGAAGCCCATTGTTACAGGACTGTGAGAACAAGTTTCAATTAGCACCGCAATGTGAGTGGAAACAGTTCTTTGAATTTCGAACAATAATTCAAAGCATCGTTAATGGTAGCCATGCCTTGTTTTGATGCCAAACAGTGATTCCGGAAAACTTGTAATTCAACTTCAAGTGAAGCTTCGTCAGGTTGGCATTGGCTGGAAACAAGTCAATCAGCGACAACACATCTCTGGAAATAATTTACTTTTGTTATATACAGTGGTTTTAGCAAGGAAACAGCGGGCTGTATATGATCTAAAACATTATTTCAAAATTTAGACAACGAAAGAAAAGAGCTGATACTTGAGGTGACTTAAACTGTGACTTCATAAAAAATGCTGCTAACAACCAGACGAAAAGGCTGATCGACTTAATAAATGTATTCCAATTAACTCAGTTGATTAAAGAACCAACACATATCACAGATACCACAGCTACTCTTCTTGATGTGGCCATTGTAAGCAAACCAGATAATATCTGCAGATCGAGGGTTTTGCATATAGGAATAAGTGACCACAGTTTAAATTATGTTTGCAGAAAAATATCTTTTGTTAAAAAAGAGATAAAAACCGTGAATGTACGGAATTATCGAAATTTTAATCAACAACATTCCAATGATGATCTTTTTCCTCATCTAACCCTTTTAAACTGGGAAACCAAATATACTTTGGAATAATTTTGAGAAAACTTTCAATTATGTCTCTGATACCCATGCTCCTTTACGGAGCAAGAGAGTGAGGAGTCATAAGACGCCGTGGCTTACTGATACAATAAAACTTGATAGGAATCGTAGAGACTATCTTAAGAAAAAAGCGGTAAAAAATAATTATTTGTGGTATCATAATGCTTATAAGGCTCTACGTACTAAGATAAACAAAGATGTCATTTGTGCTAAAGGGAAACATGTAAAAAATCAATTGAGGGAAACATGGGAAACCCTAAACTTATGTGGAAACACTTAAATTGTCTGCTAAATAGAAAGTCTAAATGTACTGGTGTACAAGCCATTAAAACGGATGAGGGAGATGTTGTTGAGAGCCAGACAATGGCCAAACTGCTTAATGAGTATTTTTCTAATATTTGTCCAACCTTATCAAACCAAATAACAAGCATAAGTAGCCAGGGTTTTGAAAGTTACATGACGCATGAAGCTTCTGGAATATTTGAATTTGCTGGGCTTGTAAACGGAGTTGTATTTCTTGCGTAAAGCATTTGATACGGTTGGTCATGAAATCCTCATTAAGAAGTTAAAAATTTATGGGGTTCAAAATACTGCCCTCAAGTGGTTTATTTCATATTTATTTGATCGAAAACAGTTTTGGAAGGTGGGAAGTGCAACATCGTCAACAAAAAATATATGCTGTGGAGTTCCACAGGGTTCAAATCTCGGTCCATTGTTATTTCTGTTGTATGTCAACAATCTCCCGAACTGTCTAAGACACTCTAGTGATACGAATTTGACAGCGTGTTCTGATGATATTAACAATTTACAAGCCATTTTAAATTCGGACTTGAACAATATCCATCAATGGATAGTAGCCAATAAATTAACTTTGAATGTTGGTAAAACAGAGTATATGATTATCGGAACACGGCAGAAATTAAAAGATTTCTCAAGTGAAATGAATATTAACATTGGTGGGAAAAACTTAACACAAGTCGTTTCTAAAAAAGTCTTAGGCATAATAATAGATGATCAATTATGCTGGGATGAACAAATAGACGACATAAGTAACAAAAGTATTTCAAGGCATCGGCATGTTACGACGAGCTGAACAGTTTGTTAAAAGAGAAATGCTTCAATTTCTTTATAGTTCTATGGTTCAACCTTATTTTGAGTATTGCTCCTTGGTTTGGGGCAACTGCGGCAAATCCCTGAAGGAAAAACTGCAGAAACTTCAAAACAGGGCAGCAAGGGTCATTACTGGTGATACTTATGATATATGTTCAAAAGATATTTTAAAAAAGTTGAATTGGAAAAATCTGTCCGTAACAAGAAAAGAAAAAGCAAGTGCATATGTTTCAAAAGCTATTACCGGAAATTGCCCGAAAAATATAGCTGAAAAGTCTAAAATATCAAATTCTGAAATATATGATTTAGGAAGCAATAAATTTTTAGCACTGCCAAAACCGAAAACATATTCTATGGTTCGCACCTTTGGATATGCTGCTGCTAAAATTTGAAATGAAAGGAATAAAGTAGAGTGAATGTTATATCTCTATCTCTGTATTTTTGTTTATTTTCTTTTTAATATTGTGAATAATCATATACTTATTGACACACGGCCTAATGAGAAGCAACCATTTTAATTTGTATATATATATATATATATATATATATATATATATATAGTTGGGTTGATTAGACACCATGTTAAAAGATGTGAAAATAATAATAATCAGGAGGTCTATACCATGTACTAACTAGGATAGATTTAGATTGTGGTTTCTTAATTTCTACAACTAGATTTTCAAGAGTTTCAGATTGTAGATTATGTTGTATTTTGTAATTAATATTACTTCTAATGTAAATGCAAATGCCACCACCGTGACGGCCATTTGTATGTCGATCTCTTCGAATGATTTCAAAATTTGGTATATGGACTTCATTGTCATTAATTGATGAATCAAGTTTGGTCTCATTAATACATAATATGTCTACTTTATTATTACTCATAAATACTCGTAATTCATCTATATGGGCAAATAAACTATTTATATTCAAACATGCCATAGACATGCCCCGATGAAATGGTATTTTTTCTAAATTATATAATGAGATATTTGGATAATTTGATTAGTTTGACTCACCCAAGGTTATCGACGATTGGTCATCTATTTCAGTATTAGCTACAGGCTCCCACACGGCGTTGTCGTAATGTTTCCTATTATAAATAAAATCAGTAAAATTGCGTGCCATCTTGATTGTTCCCACTTTATTTAGATGGATTCTACTTTGGTTTAAATCCTCGGGTGTAATATGCATATATGACCAGTTGCCATGGCTAGCTTGCCACGGAATACTGTACAACCAGACTAGTCCCTAGTCCTCTGTGCATGCTTTTGACTAGAGGCCTAGGGACAAGGCTGCTGTACAACGTTTATATAAAAGTACTAAGTCGGGTTTTGTTTCAATTATTGTTTTTAATGCCACCTTCAACTCTATCCATATCACAGAACAGCCGAACAATCTGCTGATGGGGAGACAAGATCTATTTGATGACGTTTCCGTTTAATATGTCAGATTCAAATGACACCATTCATTGTAATTAACTCAGTTAGAACTGCAAAACTATATTAATATGATAAAGAAAGAAATTGTGAGCATTATTGAAAAATATAATTATACTCTGAAATGTAGTGACACAGCCAGATGAATATATGAATGTAGGCCGGTAGGATTATTTAACAATTATTGAATGAGGTTGAGCACAATATGTATAGGTTATTTTGAGGCAACAAGGGGGATATGTGATTTATTCACCGAGACACACAGCGCCGAGGTGAATAAACACATATCCCCTCGTTGTCTCAAAATAACATACTTATTTTTCACATTGCGAGGTTGCGTTCATGAGACAGAGTAGAAATAATTCTTAATGCCATATTGCCTTCGTTATGTTGTTTTTTCTCATTTTTTGTGCTGCAAAGAAATTGCAGGTGAATATTACAGGGGATTATTAAACGGAAATTGATTAGAGTGGAATATTGAATATATTCCCCGATAAGAACAAAGGAAACCGAGCAGGGTGAAAAATAAGAAGAATTATCAAGCCTGAAGTTTGCCGTTATCAACCGAAGCCAAAGGCTGAGGTTGATAACGGCAAACTGAGGGCTTAATAATTCTTCATATTGTGCGAAAACCGAATTCAATAATTGTTTTATTTATTTAAAAAATTTAAAAGAAACATTTCTATTTTATTTGTATTAAGAAAAAACCAATTCTTTCGGCAGCCGTTGTTGCTTCATATCAATGGTGTCAGCAAGTCAATATGATTCTCGTCGTCATAATGGTATGGCGCAAACTCATCCAAATTTTTTTATATTGACTCTTTGACGTCATTTTGCTAATATGAAAGTGAAAAATCCGTATTTGGTTAGCCATTGGGTTGATATGACAACTTAAAATACTTATCAAAATATCATAGTAAAAACTTCAAACTATACCTATGTGAACCTTAATTTACCTACCAAACTAAATTTACTTACAATTTTATTGAACCACGCGAAATATACCGAAGAATGATTGACAGAAATGCACATTTTCCCTAAGCATGCACATTTTCCATGTCAAAGAAGAACCAGCCTTGAACTTTGAATTATGTAAGCATAACTGCCCACCATGCAAGCCCTGGTAGAAATCTTAGGTAGGATCCTAACAAGATCCTAACAGGATCCTAGCAGGATCCTACTAGGATCCTATGAGATACATACCAGGATCCTATAGGATCCTATTCAGGATCCTATAGGATCCTATTCAGGATCCTATTCAGGATCCTACAGGATCCTATTCAGGATCCTACAAAGTTCCTAGCAGAATCTTGTCAGGATCCTGCAAGTTCTTAGCAGGATCCTATCAGGATCCTACAATGTTCCTAGCAGGATCTTGTCAGGATCCTGCAAAGTCCCTAGCAGGATCCTGTAGGATCTTATCAGGATCTTACAAAGTTCCTAGCAGGATCCTATAGAATTTTGCCAGGATCCTACCACAGTATAGGGAGACAACCAGTAGGGCCACTTAGGGGAGAGAAAAGTGGCAATTATTTAAGCTAGGTTCCAGGTGTCTTACGCGACCAAAATCATTATTCTGTAGTACAATTTTATAGTGGACTACTGCCGTTTACTGGCTGCCAATATGTAAATTAGGTTGGCAGCCAGTAAACAATGTAGACACTTTTTTATGCTGAGTGGCCCTACTGTACTTTTCCTATACTGTGATCCTACTGAATTCCTGGCAGAATCCTATAACATTTTGTCAGGCTATACAGAATCTAATGTCAGGAGCTACACTGCAAAGCACAAAATTACTTGCTTTCAAGAAAATTTTACTTGTCCCTTGGGTAAGTAAAATATCCTAGGTAAGAATCAGATTTCAAGAAAATTATTCCTAAAATAAGAAAATTATTCTTCGTCAGAACAGAATTCTTGGTAAGAAAATTTTTCTAATTTTGTCCCGTACTAAAACAATTAAGAATGTTTAAAATAATATATTTAACAGCTATACATCAATAGGTTATTAACCTAGGTTATTAATTAACCCATTAAGCTGCAGAGCATCCACATTGACATTAGACAATGTCTGGCATTAGACAAGTAAAAAAATAAGTAGGGCGCATTGCGGCTCAAAGGGTTAAAGTAATTACCGATAGATAAAAGTAAAAGTTCTCACTCGTAGCAATATTGTTCAATTTCTTGAAAAGCCTTTACCATGTCAGACTGCCAAGTCTGCATGGATAGTCCAAGTCGAGCAGGTAGAATGACGGCAGGAAGCAAATCACGACTTTGACAGTTTCGCCATTCTCGAATGTTGCCAATAGCTCCTTGTCATGATCAGCCCTGGTTCAGTATGTCATGGATCAGCGGGCTTCTTTTGTAGCCAGGTAGTCATCAAGGCCATGTCTCCTTCCTTTTTTGGAAAAAAACCCACAAGATTAGTTTTGGACACAACCCATTTAATTAACAGCTTATTTTTTCACCAATAAGCTATCCTCTGGGATTGGACACTAGAGCGAAATACTACGATGGATGGAATAAGAGAAAGTTAAGAGAGTCAGTTTTGTTAGCCCATATTAACTTATCTCAACTATAGGAAGGCTCAAAACTAAGAAGATGTATACATACACTAATGCTGTGCTGAATGGTTATATTACTACGTTAAAAAATAAGCAGAAACTCGACGTTTCGAGCGAAGGCCCTTCGTCAAGAGTTAGTCAATATAGTTAGTAATATAACCATTCAGCACAGCATTTCTACATTGGTACTACCTACACTGGTACAGACAGCTTTAGTATACATACACTAAATTTGATTCAGGCCTTACTAAATGAATTTTATAAAATGAGACTATAACCTCACCTCAACAAAGTTTATGATGTCCACTTTGCTCTTAGCTGAGCCTGAGGTTTACTTTTTTATTTGAAGAGTGAATTAATGTTCTTCATTAAGTGAAGTACTTTTGTGTCTAGAATTACATGTTAAAAATTACCAGATGACTGTTCAAGTAAATAAGTGGGTCCAATTGATCAATCAGCTTCTTTTCACAATTCCTCATGTATGCGCTTTCTTCTGCTTTAATTCTATATATTGGGTTAACAATTTTATGATTCAGATAGATAACATTGTGCTTTCCTCAAGTTTAATACTCTCAAAATTTTCATGCATATTAAGGCCATTTATACAAGCAAAAATAAGTCACGGCTGAAATAAGTCGCGAACGACTGGTATAAACAGTCAATTTGTTCGCAAGCGCGGCTAAAATAAGCCCAGGCTTTGAAAGCCATGCCTAAATTAGCCGTGGCTTATTGCAAATTGACTGTTTATACGAGTCGTTCGCGGCTTATTTTATAGGCCGCGTCTTTAAATATTTTTGCTCGTATAAATGGCCCTATTGTTTAATAATATATACCATGTGGGTTCAAACATGCTTTATCAAGTTTTATCGAACAAGTGCAACCCAATATTTACTATAATGTGTTTATTCAAAATTGAATTGTTGATTTTGACTAATATTTGACGGCATTGAAATGAAATAATTCAATATAAATCTTGTGTGTGCAAAAAATTCAAATTTTAGCAGCCACAACAGGCCAACAGCCACAAGATAAATGCGCAAATAGTGTCGATGGACGTTATAATTATATGATATAAACAGTAATATTTCATACCTGAGATCAATAAGGCTTTTGGCAGGAATTGGAATCACTTATCCAATACAAAATATATAGCTTTTCCTCGGCTTTTCTTCATCGAAATATACTAAAACGAAAAAAATCACACTTCACTTGAAATTTGATACACAATATCCCAAAACTCATTGCGCGCGTGGGCCCTTGTCTTCTAAAATAGATACACCAAAAAGCGCTCCCAATCTACCGCTAGCTACCCTGGATTCCAGAGCCTTCAATAAATAATAAATTGAGAAATGTCGCGAAGGCTCTGGTTCAACGGGAGGGTTCTTTGACTAAACCGCGCCAATCACAAAACAGGATTTAGTGGTTTTAGTACAGATTCTGTACTAAAACCACTAATTCTGTTTTGTGATTGGCGCGGTTTAATCAAAGAACCCTCCCGTTGAACCAGAGCCTTCACCAGCATTTCAATTTATTATTTACTGAAGGCTCTGGAATCCAGGGTATTCGCTAGCTTGAAACTGTGTGAAGCATTAATCTGGGCAAAAAATGATCATAAAAAAAATGGTAAAAATTTTTATAAGCGAATAATGAGATAGATTTTCTAAAAAATTATATATTTCAATTCAATATCATATCTCATCTTAGCCAGGCTAAAATTGCCGAAGGGATTAATGGTCATTTCATAGATTTTCTATTTGGGATCCTACTCAGGATCTTAATTTTTCTGGTAATATCCTGGTTAACATCATGCATGCTATAATTGCTATTAAATGCCAGGATCCTATGGTAGATTTTTCTTATAGGATCCTATAGTCAGGATCCTGTCAGTTTTCCTTGTAGTATTGTATCCAGGATCCTGTTATTAAATGCCAAGATCCTAGATTTTCCTTATAGCATCCTATTCAGGATCCTGTAAATTTTCCTGTAGTATCCTGTTATTAAATGCCAGGATCCTAGATTTTCTTTATAGGATCCTACTCAGGATCCTGTAAATTTTCCTGTAGTATCCTGGTTAGGATCCTGTTATTAAATGCCAGGATCCTAGATTTTCTTTATAGGATCCTACTCAGGCTCCTATCAATTTTCCTGGTAGTTTCCTGGTTAGGATCCTGTTATTAAATGCCAGAATCCTAGATTTTCTTTATAGGATCCTACTCAGGATCCTGTCACTTTTCCTATAGTATCCTGGTTAGGATCCTGTTATTAAATGCCAGGATCCTAGATTTTCTTTATAGGATCCTACTCAGGATCCTGACAATTTTCCTATAGTATCCTGGTTAGGATCCTGTTAGGATCCTAGGACCCTAACGAGATCCTAGTCAGGATCCTGTTGATTATAGGATCTTGATAGGATCCTAATTCAATTCCTATTACTTTTAGGATCCTATCAGGATCCTATTCAGGATCCTGTTAATTTCAGGATCCTAACAAGATCCTATAGGATCCTGCATAGGATTTCTACCAGGGACTGGCTTTCGTCTAACTTTGACAGTTTGACAAATTATTTATCTTGCTTAATGGACAGATAATTGCCACTTTTACACAAGTCCGAAATGAGATTTACTTTATCTGTTTATTTTTCGTCAAAAATGCTCATCTCTCCATTCGACGTAACTAGTATTTTATAGTTACCTGGGGTGGAAATTGAACTATTTTTATACTATTTAGATATACTTTTGTAAAATCCTTCCCTGGATTAGCTGCCCTCAGCTTTTGAGATATATAAAAATACATGAAGATATATTGTTCATATATTGTTTTAAGCTCTGTGTGGCTTAACACAGGCATGTTACCGAGTGCCTAATAACTGAGTCTTTACATATAGTATGTGTTAATAAGACTAATTATATATGTTAACACTACATAAGAGATTATACAAGAAATATAATACTTATGCCTAAATGAACCTCAGGGGTAATCTACGTAATAATATAATTTAGCTATTACACGTGAGAAAAAATAAGTCACACCAAAATGAATGTGAAAACAAAGCACAAAATTGTTTGTTTTCCTGAAAGTATATGTACCAGGGACTAAAAATGATTTTGTCAATTCAATCAAAACGTCTGCCAAAACTGATTTAATTTTCATAAAATAACTTACTTTTGCAACAGCAAAAATTTTATTTAAATTCTTGGTTGATGAACTGTACATAACAGGAGATTATTATAAAGTTCTTCTGATATAGTATCTCTCTATAATAATAACCTAAAACTGAATATTTACTTTAAATATTCCTTAATATACTTCTTAATCTTAATAAACATCGTAAACTTCAAAATTTTTCAAATACATGCAACGACAAATTTATACTTCATAATAACTCGAACTTATTTAATTTAAACATGCGTAGCGTATCAAACTCCAAAATGTAGGTTTTCATCCAACAGAGAATTAAGTGTACCAAATTTACATAGAGAACACAAGAATGTGCTTAATATTTAAGCTTTTGGCTTGAAACGAAATCCTAATCTGTACAAAAAGAATGGGAAACCCTTGACTGTCCCGGGGAGAGAGAAAAAAATATATATAGTAATATACGAACAAAGTTGAAACACATAAAAATGATTAGTTAATACATTTTTTAAAAATCTGACCCAACTAATTTCATGCATACGCTAACCTATGGCGACATTCATGTATATGTGTTGAGCATAATCTGGCTAATAATAAGCAAAAAAGACACAAATCGCATGCAATTTTAGTCGAAAAAGATAATATATCATAATGCAAATAATAAAATATATATACAAAACTTAAAGGTGTCCAATTTCCAGTCTGACTCAGTATTCATGTCCGTCTTTATCGAAAGGTCACAGTTAACAATATCTGCATCATGTTCGTACTTTTAACCACAGGGGTTTCCAAACTGTATCCTCCGTGACGAGAGACATATTACCACTTGTGATGAGAGACATATTACCACTTGTGATGAGAGACATATTACCACTTGGATTGTAGCTGAGAATTGTGGTAACAGCATTCCCGACATTGTAACATTCAGCTGGAAAGTAAACTTGATTTGAAAAGTGATCATCTGCCTGAACGATGGTCCCAGAAACTGCAGCTACAAGTTTAATGACGAACAACAATGCTAAAAAACATTGACAATTCATCAGGCCGTTCCTCCACCAGTTGTTAAGAAATGTATATTTTATTTCGTTTTTCTACGCGAGGTAGGGAATTGTTACAGTCAATCTCTAATAACTAGGACTTGAATGATGTGGTTTCTTTGCACTTCACTTGGTGGAATTAATATTAGAATGCTAGGGTTTGTAATCCAAATGATTACATACATTTTAAGACCTGACCAGGAACGACTGCGAAAAATGCAGCACAAGGTCCTCTGGTAGGAATTGAACCTATGGCCCTGTGACACCGGTGCAGCGCTCTAACCTACTGAGCTACAGAGGCCAGCTGTTGAGCTGTAACCGTAAGTTCATGTATATATGGGTAATCTGGTGTGCGGGTTGTGATAAGGTGGACTTCAATGATGTGGTTTCTTTGAACTTCACTTCCACCAATGGACGACTTACGCTTTAGAAAAATTTTTAATCTGGGAATAACAAAGGATATTTTCTGAAAGAAGTTATCAAAATTAGAAAAACTGCAAAGTTTGTTTGCGAAATGTTGTAAAATACGGAAAATATAGCCCTGCGAAATTGGCAAATTTGTATACAGTTCTATTACGTGCGGAAATTGGTAACTAATTTAGTTACCAATTCACACACGTAATACAAATTTGCCAACTTTGAAGGGCTATATTTTCCGTATTTTACAACATTTCGGAACCAAATTTTGTAATATTACTAATTCCAAGATGCTCTTTCCAGCTGTGGTGATAGATTTCGTTGTTCTTACTTAGATTAATATTGGTTTTGAACAAACTGACCGCGTAGCTCATTTGGCAAAGCATTGGGCTCGTATTCGAAAGGTTCAATTCCCACCATGACCAGACATAATTTCCAGCCTACCCGGATATACACTGAGAGTAACACCAGAAACATACACCTTAATTATTGATATAAAAATATATAATGTTACCAAGTTGGTTATAAGTCCAGGAAGTTAACTAATTCACATTTTATCAATGTCTGACATCAGGACCAATACCTTGGTTGGTATTTTTTGTGTGTCATACACTTTCAGGACTTGTCTTTGGAGAAACAGGAAGGTGTTAAAACACTCTTTTGGATATTCCAAAGTACATACATAATATAGTAGCATCATTGATTCTACTGCATCAAGCAATCCCAAATGCTTGAATACAACATGATTTTCTGCCACCACAGATGTCTCATGAGGTTGGGAGTTTTGGCAGGTACCACCAATTACCAAGAATGGTGCCATTCCTGGCCTTGTGGCCAATGCAATCTCTCTTGCATCTCCAAACTAAAAATACATGCAAGACAGCAATGTGTTAATTAAACATGGTACTGTACATATGGAATTGGTTACTTTTTGAAAACTAAATAGTATCTGCTACCAGAAGAGTGACCTGATTAGTGAAAATAAGTAAAATAACTAAGCAAAATTTTAAAAAATGGCTGGTGCAGAAATTTTAAATAAAAGTTTAAAAAAATATACACCTATTCCTAACAATTTTTGTTAAAAGTTGGCTGTATAATTATTTTCACTAATGAAAAATGTTTAAAAAAATGCAGGTCACAGAATTTAGTTTGAAGAAAATAATGAATGCATTGAAAGGTCATGATTGCCATATCAACAAAGTGACGTCAGTTTTGATTAAAATGTTTGACTCTTCAAGTGGTAATTTCTTATAACTTGGATACTATTTGCTTTCAGTTGCAAAAATCCGTAGGGAGCCACCTTCAATTCAAACACTTAGTGGCTACAAAAATCACTATGCTTATACATCATTGCACTTCTGGAACATTGCACCACACCTAAGATCTATGTATTCAATTATCATACATTCTGTTCTTTCTCCCACATATAGTGAAGTAATTGGAAACTGTACCTGGTAAAGGAATGATTCTGTTTTTGGCTTTCGTTCCAACAAGAACAGGAGTAAACATGTGGCTACAAATGCCTGGTCCTCTGTAAAAAAATACAGTAAAATTAGACTCAGATAAGCATATCATACTGCAATAACCGTACCCCTGTGTAATGCCAGGCAAATTGACAACAAGAAATGCCTACCTGCACTTATATCTACAATATCATCATCGTCCATTTCATTAAGCTCTAAGAGATTCAAAAGGTTTTTTGCTTCTTTTGAGGCAAGATTCCTGCTCTCTGCCATTTTTACGATTTTGGGGGCCAACTGCAGCAAATTGCTCTGCAGAACATCTGCTGCATTGTCATCTGCCATCAAACGGTTGTGCTCGCATTTTAGCTACAACACAAAAATAAAGGAGAGAAAAGACATTTTAGTGGAATAGTATAAATACTAAAGTCACTGCTAAGCATTCAGAGTACAAATTAGCAGCTCATATTTTGAAATGAAATTGTAATGAATTATAGCCGAAACTTTGTTTACATAATCCATATATTTCTTCGACAAAGACACTTACAAATATACAAACTTACAAACATATTGAAAGTGTTCGTTCACAAAAACAATGTGCTCAGTCACGTAACTGGCCCAAGTTTAGGTTCAGATCGTCGCCTGCGTGCAGGCCTTGTAGTAATGTTCTTTACACTCCCCGGACTGGTTACTTAATGTAAACAGAACTAATTAACGAATACAACAATTTTAATTAAATCAACTTATTCTTCAAGAGTTCTCCTCTTAGAAGTTCATTGGCAATTGCTGCTGCACGTCGAGGTCGACTGCGGTTTTCTCTTGAATCTTCCACAACCGTCAATTTCTCATTTTGGTTCAGTTTGATCTCATCTACGTTGGAATCTTGACCAACTTCCAGAGGCACTAGATGTTGAATAGAGCTTCTTAACACGTCTGATTTTCCGTTCTCGTTACTAACCCTGACCTTGGCCGCACGAACCATTCCATCATCACCTGATATGAGTTCCTCAATCTTTCCGAGTCGCCAGAAATTCCTGTTCGTTTTGTCATTCTTAACTATAACGATATCACCTTCCTTAAGCTGTTCCGTTTTTTTATGTTTCCCGTTCACTTGTGCATTCTCGCGTATATTCCTTTCGCCAACGCGTTGTAAACTGACACAAGATCTGCTTGTGATGCCTTGGCTCTTTTGGTTAATGATGCGTTTGTGCTAACGATCTTGTAATGTTGGCTGTTTGGTCTCGAACAAATACGTCGTCTGTTAATTAATTGTGATGGTGAGAGCGCATAGGAAACCGATTCTTCGTCATCGTAAATGTAATCCTTGAATGCCTAGCTCAACCATTTTACAACTTTGTTTCTTAAACTGTTCTTCACCAAACGTGTTCAAATGCACTGTTTCTCTTTTCCTGGTAGACAGACCTAATCTCGATTTTAAACTACTGGTGACATAACTTTGCTGACTTCCTGAGTCAAAGAGAACCCTAACCTTTACACTTCTGGAATTCTCTGTGTTAAGAGCATAGACAGTTCCTGTCTGTAGTAAGACTTGGGTTGCACCCCTGACACTGTGTCCTGTGTTGGCCGTCGTACTTATAACTTGTTCGGGTTTGTTCAAAGATGTCTCACTCTTTGCTGTTGCACCTTCTACGTTCTGGTCTGCTGGTTTCTCCTTGTTTTCATGCCTTGAGTGATCTGTTGCACAAATCGATTGATGGTGTGATCCTTGATACTTCCTACAATTATTGACCTTGTTACATTCTCTTGTCCGATGACCTCGTTGCAAACACACAAAGCACCGTCTATTCCGTTTTAAAATTCCCTTTAGTTCATTGATACTCGTGACTTTCTCACATGAAGCCGAATAATGATATTTGCCACAATAAACACACTGTATTTTGCCCTTCATGCCACCTTGTGCTGCAAACAATGCAGTTGCTGTTGGATCTCTGGCATGACTTTGATTGCCATCTTCATTTCTTTGATTGTAGGGGCCACTGGTACTTGTCTTAGCTGCTTCACTAGCCTCCCATGCTTCCACTTCAAACTTAATTGTGTTCAATAATTCATCGATTTTCCACACACCACTGGCAGACTTTCTTGTTATTTCAAGTCGAATATCATTCTGTAATTTTGCCATTATGATGGGTATCAAAAGACTGCCATGCTGATCTGATGATATGCCAAGGGACTGTAGAGCCCGTACATGAATACTAAGACTGTCATATACAAAGCGTAGTGAAGCCAATCGTTCACTGGTGCATGCTGCTATTTTCAGGATCTCATCCATATGGGCTGTGATTATTTGTTGGGGTCTCCCAAAACGGTCCTTTAGAATTTCGATTGCTGCATCATAGTTTGCTGTAGTCAATGTTAAACCTTGGATTGCATGTAGGGCTGCACCTTCAAGTAAGGAAATGAGATAATTGAATTTGTTGATCTTCGAAATTACACTGTTATTGTGTATAGCCGAATTATATGAGTCCCAAAAAGGACCCCATTTGGTCACTTGACCCTTAAATTTGGGCAATGTGAGTTTTGGCAACTTAGGTTTTAAAGAAGATACCAAAATTTGATTCGATGCTGTTGCCCCATGTTCCCCCATACTACCAACTTCCGGTGGACCATTGCTCGCATTAATAATTCCACCCCATCGCTCATGTGGATCGTAACTTCGCTCGAATTTTTGCTGCTTGTCGTCGCAATATTATTTCCATTTTTGTGTTGAATTGTCACCGTTGAGGCCTTTGTATTTCCTGTTTTCTTCGCTTCGAGTTTCACCTTATCAAGTTTACGTTTTGCACTGAGTATTCGTCCCATAACGTCTGCTGATTCTTCGATCTCGTATTCAATACTCGCAATTTCGCATATTCCCAATATTTCCTCGTCTATATCCATTAATATTTTCGATTTTTCTTCCAGTAAAGAGCGAATAACCTCGCATCTATTGTAATCAATTTCATCCGCATGAATTATTTCCTCGGTTTCCTCACGATAACTGCCTCGTTTCGCCCTCAATCAATCGAGTTTATCCTTCGTTTCAGCCATAATATCGCTCAAATTTTCGCTTGGCCCACGTTGGGCGCCATGTAATGAATTATAGCCGAAACTCTGTTTACATAATCCATATATTTCTTCAACAAACACACTTACAAATATACAAACTTACAAACATATCTAAAGTGTTCGTTCACAAAAACAATGTGCTCAGTCACGTGACTAGCCCGAGTTTAGGTTCAGATCGTCGCCTGCGTGCAGGCCTCGTATTAAATGTTCTTTACAGAAATTATCAATAAGAAAATTTGCCAATCAATTTATCTGCACTAATTAATACCCTGTTTCAGCTGCGTTTTGACAATACACTTTTTAGACGATTATGTCATAAATACTTACCTGGTTTTTCTCAAAAAAGAAAGGATACTTTTCTCGAATGTCCTTCAGTAAATGTTTTTGTCCATTGATCATCTATCGCCTGAAGGAACAGGTCAATTCCATTTTCTTGCCTACAAGGTCTTGGTTGTGCTGTCTTTTCTTTCTTTCTTTCTGCATCCACACAATATGGGCTCTGCATGAAGCTTCATCTTCTCCATCAATTGTAGGTGGTGCCCAGTTGACAATGCCTCTCCGGACAACAGTCCTCACTTTTGTGGAGTTCTTATGCCCATCAGCATTTTTTCGTTTCCTTGCAAGGACAACAGGATCACTCTTTTCGTTTCTTAGCTCATTTTTAATCTTGTCTCCAAGATATCTATACCAAATTTCCTAAAAAGAGATCATACAGTATAATTTAATAAAATAATACATAAATACTTAATTTAAAAATTGAATCATGGCTTACACATTAAAAGCACATAAGGTGATTTTACAGAAGAGGTGTACTGCTGCATCACTAAAGGGGCTGCCAAGTAATTTATAAACTTCTATTGGGTAATATTAATCAGTGGCCACATATTGAAAGAGTGTGAACTGCCAAAATGTGAAAAGGTGCATTGCAAAAATAGTACACACTGTAAAGTAACATTTATTAACCCATTGAGTGACAGATTCTCTCTCCTTGACGAGTAAACTTGTCCGGCATTAAACAAAGTAAAATGATGAAGTAGGGCAAATCAGGGCACAATGCCACTTAACCCATTAACTTGCAGTACTCTACCACTGACGAGTAAAATCATCTGGCGTTAGACAGAGTAAACACTAAAAGTAGGGCGCATTTGGGCGCAAAGTAGGGCGCATTTGAGTTAATGGGTTAACCCATTGAGTGGCAGCACTCTCCCCCTGACGAGTATATGATCAGGGATCAAAATATAAAAATATATAACCTGTCATTTGTATTGCAAATAGTGTCACTCTTGTAATTAACACTAAAAAATCAGGACTATAGTATGGGGTAAACAAAATGTACATTAAATTGTGCCTGCCAATTTACTTTTGACTTGACAAGTCAATGTTCTTCTGCTGGCCATTTATGAAATGCACTATGGCCTGCCTTTCACCATTGGCAGGCCACTATTTCAAGTTATATATGAGAACAACTAATCAAAGAATACTAGTTTTAAAATAAAAATATGCTCTTGAAACTTGCTTTAAAATAAAAACATACGTTCACATGTAATATCAAATGTAAGTTACAGAATTGAGATACAAAATAAAATACTTACATAGCCACCACCAGCATCTGCAAGAAAGGGATATTTAGTGATGATTGCACGGGAAACATCACGTCTTTGGTCTGGTGTAGGGGAACTATAAAAACATAGAAAAATTTAGTTTTCATATAATATTTGTTCAAGTAATAAAAATGGTAAATTAATGCAGTGCAAATTTGTATTGCAAATGAGATATCCTTGTAATTCTTATGCAATGCAAATTTGTATTGCAAATGAGATATCCTTGTAATTCTTCAAGGGTAAATGTTAATTTCTTCAGTAATTCTCCAGAGAAATTAGTAAACACTGGAGGGTTCGTACATGGCAGGACGAGTCAAATTCAAGGACTTTTTAGGACATTCAAGGCCATGTATCAGCAAATTCAAGGACTAACTAGTGAAGGGGTGAGTGCTGGTGCTTAATTAATGGTTAACTGGTCTATCCTTCCATGGATGCGACTAGCTAATTAACTCATTGAGTCTCATTGCTCTCAAACAAGTTTGTCCGACATGAACAAGCATTGAGTCTCATTATGCCCTATTTTATTATTTTACTTGATTTAATGAATTTCAACAACTTTGTCAGACATGCACATGCAAAATCAATTCAAGAAAATGTCTGTTTTGAAAGTCAATTTAAAAAAATATACAGGAGCGAAAGCAGAAGGACTTTCAACTACTTCTTTGCAAATTCAAGGTCTTTCAAGTTTTGCAGTGCCAGACGCCCTGTGAACTGTTTGTCCGCAACAGGCAAGGGAGTACAAATATTAAATGTGATAGCCCAATTTCTTATAAGTCAGAACTATCAAACAAATAAGGGACCGATCGTTTATTACGTCTCAGGGGGGTGATGGTTTTTTTAAAAACATCAATAAAATACGCACCCTCCCATATATCCCCCCCCCCCAATTGCACTAGGCATTTCTAGGCATCAAACCTCAGTGCATCAAATATTCGAATTACAAGGCCTCGCGAAATTGCTAATTACACTGGCCTGTAGGCCAAGTGTCTTAAATCCCTCTTTTTCTGTCTTTTCCTGTTTTTTTCGTAGTCGAGAAATCGAGTTTGCGTTAGCTCATCGCAGGCTCAGGGTGCAACGACTAAGCCAAAATGCCATCGATCCCCTCGGTTCTATGATTTACATAGTATAGTAATAAGTCCGTATTTATGTACGTAATAGCCGACTCATGCCATGCTTGTGGTGCATTTTTCGTTTATTAGCCCATACACTTGTACGCACGCGCACAATTCCGAACTCCAATGGCGGCTTTTCACAGTGATCAAACTATATTTTACACAGTTTCGTTGAATTTTCAAAGAATTGTGCCAGTTTCCTATGGATTTTACGTTGTGTCGTACTCTGGACTTTCTTGCGTGTTGAATTAATGTGTTTTTCTTTGTGTAACAACTCGAAAATTTAGACCCAGCGAATTTATACAATATATAGAAGGATATTTAAACAAGGACAAGTTAAAGGTTTGACAGTTTGACTTTTTAATAAACAACTATAAATATACGTCGTGGACTCATAACATCCGTTGTGTACTTGTGTTAATTTTTGCATCGCACTCTGGACTTTCTTGCCTGTTGAATTAATGTTTTTCATTTTGTATTAAATTAAACGACTCGAAAACCCCAAAATTTCATAAATTTGTACCCAGCGAATTTATACAATATATTGGAATATAAACAAGGACAAACTCTCCGAATTCCTTACGATAGTTTTAGTCAAATGTCGACAATATGCCTTTAAATACATGTATTAAAATCCGCGCAGTACTAGAATTAAGAGAATTAGCGTAGCGCTGGCCGCTTAGCCTGTGTACAGCCGTAAATTCTCACAGGCTATGGCCGCTGGGTGCGGAAATTTTAGTACTGCGCGAAATATAATCCGCGTGAAAAGCTTTGTGGTAGCTATACTAAAGATAAAGCGTGCGTTCAAAATACCAACAAGAACTATAACCATTATTGTATGGTTCTCATTTGCTAGACTTGCCACAAGTCGACCTCGAAGAAACGCATTTCGTTCAAGGTCGACTTGTGGCAAGTCTACTCATTTGCCTAATACAATAACATTAGTTCGACGCGAATTTTAATACAAGTATGGTATCATATTTCATAATATAACAAACAATGTAAACGTACTAGCCATACATTTTGCCGAACATAACTTCGGCCCCTTTCGACATATCTTTTTCGTAATGATATTATTGGAACCAGAATCGAAAACACTATTTATAGTGTTATTTTCAAGCTTGTGTCTTGAGATTGTCATCTTTTATTTCGGTATTTACAGAATATTTATATTTTTAGCGCGGCCCATGGAACGCACATCAAAACAACGCGTTGTTTAGGAAAAACCGGAAATCGATTCTGTAGGTCGGCATGATTTGCACGTGCATTGATCGAGCTATAAACGTGCGTGCGAGTAAAAACCCGATATTCTGAAAAATTCTAAATAAATATTCCTACTCTGTGCCGTATTCAAACGAAACTTTGTATATGAAAGCGCTTGAATGCAAGATGTATTTTACTCACATTGACTCTGAGCAAATTCTGAAGAGTCACTACTTCGTCGGAGCAAGACGTATTTAAATTGCTCCCGGTCAAGACAAATACTTCAAAATTATTTTGGTTTTCTTTTGCTTGTTTCGATGCTATTCTTCTTTTAAGCTCAAGTTTGGAGTGTTTGGCATCATGGTTTGATTTATTAATCCTGTAGCAGCCCTGTATAACAAGCATTAAAAAGGCTCGTGTAGTTGTTGTGAGAGCTGAAAGATGGGGGACGAAGAAGGACGCGTAAATACTCGAAGTCATTCGCGTAAAGATTTAGATACTTATTTTAAGTCCGATGCGTTTGGAGACTTAGTGAATAAAGCAATTACACAGCAATTCCAAAGTTTCTTAAGTTCAAAAGGTTTTCAAGATATGCTTGTATTGACGACTAAGACAATCGTCTCTGAAGTGGTGTGCGATACAGTCGAGTCTGTCGTCGATAAAGAAATTGACAAGGTCATTCAACCTCTAAAAAATAAAATAGCTGAATTGGAATTTCAGTTAGATCGAGTTAAGTCTCATGCAAATGATAATGAACAATACTCGAGACGGTGTAATGTTCGAATATATGGTATAGCGGAGGAAAAAGGGGAGAATTGCTACGACGTTGTTGTTGATTTCTGCCGAAATTGTTTGAAGTGCGATGTAGCTGTAAGCGAAATTGATCGAACACATCGAGTTGGGAAGCAAAGGAATGATTCAACTCCACGTGCTATGATAGTTAAATTCTTGTCATATCAGTCGAAGCTGAAGGTCTTAAAACATCGGCGAAATTTGAAAGGAAGTAAGAAATTCATCAATGAAGACCTTACTTTAGTGAACAAGATCTTATTCGACTCGGCAAGAAGAGATCTAATCAACCTCTCTGTGTGGACGACGGACGGTAAAGTATTGGTTAAGATGGCTGACGAAAAGATTGTCCGAATCAAGTCTAAGGACGACATTTGTTTATTAAAATGATTATCCCGCCTTCATTCCAAACATGCTTCATTGACTATATATTTTTTTACATGTTTAGTAAATCCTTTGATCTTTGCGCTGTGTTATTTTTTCATAATTTAATTTTCTTTGTGTGTAATCTTGTGCAGCCCGAGGTAAGTGTTGTCTATTTTGTATTGTGCGAATTTGATGGGGGTTAGTTTGGAAATTTACAGAGCAAATATCGGGAAATTTAATTGTTATAAAGTCAGTTTGTGTAAATCATATTTTCATGCCAAAATAGGAAGCGGACGTTTGGGATGTTTTATGGCATTTTTTATATTTAAAATGTCATTAATTTTACTGTCCGGAGATGTTGAGGTTAATCCTGGTCCATCTAGAAACCTAACTTTAAACGTTGGTCATATTAATGCTAGAAGTTTGAATGTTGAAGAAAAATTTGATGAGATTACTTCTCTTGTTGTTGAACAGCGGCTTGATATCTTTGCAGTGTCTGAAACTTGGCTAAATCAGGAAATTTCTAGTGATTTATTATGCATTCCTGGCTTTAGCCCTATGTTCAGACGGGATAGAAGTAATGATAGAAGGGCGGGGGGCGTAGCTTTGTATATCTCATCCAATTTTGCATCTAAAAGACGTAATGATCTTGAACACAGTGATTTCGAATTACTTTTGTTGATGTTAGAATTAATTCATTGTCCTTTGTTTGTGGGGTGTGTTATCGCCCACCTAATTATAATTCTGCTGCAAACAATGCTTTTTTAGATCATTTGCAATTCTGTTTGGATGAAATTTACCAAACACCTGGTACCTTTGTTT
>CACRXK020007289.1:0-23184 GCA_902702795.2 Paramuricea clavata
GATGGATACAAATCCCGCAACTGCTCATTTGGCTCAATTCCAAGTGCACTACAAACTCTTACAATATAGAATCTCATACTAGGGTAGTACTTAAGGTTTTCACTATTTAGTAACTTCTTAATCTTAACAATCACACTAACAACCATATCTATCCCAGACTTTTCCACATACTTACTTACACATCTTCTTACCTGTGAAGGATAAACAGGCCCTAGTTTTCCGGAGGACACCTCATACTTTCCCACCTCAATGTTATAAGTCCTTCCTGCAATACTGATGCTATTCTTGAGGAACACATACTTATTATCACAACAGTAACTCTTGAAATACATTCCTCTATCTATACTATACATGATGTTTAAACTTATTCCTACAAATAGAACCGAATCGTCTTTCATGAGAGGAACTGTTAGAGTTTACAGGCAGACCGCACAAATTCCACAAACAAACCGCAAGATTCAAGGAAAGTTCCCAGCAGGGACCGCATAATCTTTACAAGCAAACAGCAGCCACCTACCTACAACGCCGCATGACTATATAAGTTTCTACAAGCAGGCCGCAACTGCTATCTGCAAGTAAACCTAAGACATCTCACCAGTAGATCTGAGTTACCTCACCAGTAGATCTCAGTTACCTTGCAAGTAAACCTAAGACATCCCACCAGTAAACTTAAGTTACCTTACAAGTAGATTCCAGTTATCTTACAAGTAAACCTAAGACATCTCACAAGTAAACTTAGGTTACCTCACCAGTAGATCCCAGTTATCTCAACAGTTATCTTACCAGTAGATTTGAGATATCTCACCAGCAAATTTAAGTTACCTTACAAGTAGATCACAGATATCTCAACAGTAGATTCAAGTTATCTTGCAAGTAGAATTCAAGTAAATTTGAGATACCTTATAAGTAAATTCCAAGTAGATCCTAAGTAGATTCAAGTAAACCTAACAAAATGACCATCATCACGCTCTCGAATAACATCTCCCACATAAACTCCACCATCAGCATCCTCAACAAACTCTTGAAGATAAGGTGCGGTCCATCTCTTCCTCCTAGACTGCGGCAACCCTTTCTTACTATTCATATAAGCTATAACGAACCCCAGACCGACTATCAGTAATAATAAATTTATCTCCTCCATATACTAATCCCAAGGTTTTATTAAGGATTTTCAAAATCATAAGAGGGACGTCACGCCCCTCATACAGGATACCTCAAAATCACCAGGATGGAGGACTAACTTAGGATTACAAAGCTCACCCGGCAATTCGCTCAGATCACCTCTATGACACATAAATTTACCATCACACAGGCTCCACAAAACATAAAAATAGTGTTACACAGGATTGCTAAGGGTGTTCTCGAGGACACACTTAGGAGGCTTACATGATTACAAGGTTCACTCAGCAATTCGCTCAGATCACCCCAGCATTACATGTTTTAGTTCCCACACAACATCCACAAGTTTGTAATCATACACCATACACACCTTTGGAGTTCACCGCAAACTCATTTCAGTAGAGGTGAGCAAACTCATTTTAGCAGAGGTCAATTTTGCTGACATGACAAAACGCGCGCGTGGGAGAAAATAAATAATAAAATAAAATAAATAATAAAATAAATAATAAAATAAAATAAAATAAATAATAAAATAAATAATAAAATAAAATAAATAATAAAATAAATAATAAAATAAAATAAATAATAAAATAAATAATAAAATAAAATAAAATAAATAATAAAATAAAATAAATAATGTGATGTAATGCTGGGGTGATCTGAGCGAATTGCTGAGTGAACCTTGTAATCATGTAAGCCTCCTAAGTGTGTCCTCGAGAACACCCTTAGCAATCCTGTGTAACACTATTTTTATGTTTTGTGGAGCCTGTGTGATGGTAAATTTATGTGTCATAGAGGTGATCTGAGCGAATTGCCGGGTGAGCTTTGTAATCCTAAGTTAGTCCTCCATCCTGGTGATTTTGAGGTATCCTGTATGAGGGGCGTGACGTCCCTCTTATGATTTTGAAAATCCTTAATAAAACCTTGGGATTAGTATATGGAGGAGATAAATTTATTATTACTGATAGTTGGTCTGGGGTTCGTTATAGCTTATATGAATAGTAAGAAAGGGTTGCCGCAGTCTAGGAGGAAGAGATGGATCGCACCTTATCTTCAAGAGTTTGTTGAGGATGCTGATGGTGGAGTTTATGTGGGAGATGTTATTCGAGAGCGTGATGATGGTCATTTTGTTAGGTTTACTTGAATCTACTTAGGATCTACTTGGAATTTACTTATAAGGTATCTCAAATTTACTTGAATTCTACTTGCAAGATAACTTGAATCTACTGTTGAGATATCTGTGATCTACTTGTAAGGTAACTTAAATTTGCTGGTGAGATATCTCAAATCTACTGGTAAGATAACTGTTGAGATAACTGGGATCTACTGGTGAGGTAACCTAAGTTTACTTGTGAGATGTCTTAGGTTTACTTGTAAGATAACTGGAATCTACTTGTAAGGTAACTTAAGTTTACTGGTGGGATGTCTTAGGTTTACTTGCAAGGTAACTGAGATCTACTGGTGAGGTAACTCAGATCTACTGGTGAGATGTCTTAGGTTTACTTGCAGATAGTAGTTGCGGCCTGCTTGTAGAAACTTATATAGTCATGCGGCGTTGTAGGTAGGTGGCTGCTGTTTGCTTGTAAAGATTATGCGGTCCCTGCCGGGAACTTTCCTTGAATCTTGCGGTTTGTTTGTGGAATTTGTGCGGTCTGCCTGTAAACTCTAACAGTTCCTCTCATAAAAGACGATTCGGTTCTATTTGTAGGAATAAGTTTAAACATCATGTATAGTATAGATAGAGGAATGTATTTCAAGAGTTACTGTTGTGATAATAAGTATGTGTTCCTCAAGAATAGCATCAGTATTGCAGGAAGGACTTATAACATTGAGGCGGGAAAGTATGAGGTGTCCTCCGGAAAACTAGGGCCTGTTTATCCTTCACAGGTAAGAAGATGTGTAAGTAAGTATGTGGGAAAGTCTGGGATAGATATGGTTGTTAGTGTGATTGTTAAGATTAAGAAGTTACTAAATAGTGAAAACCTTAAGTACTACCCTAGTATGAGATTCTATATTGTAAGAGTTTGTAGTGCACTTGGAATTGAGCCAAATGAGCAGTTGCGGGATTTGTATCCATCCAATGTTAAGGCTAAGCATGAATTCCTATTCTACGGAATAATTGTTCCTACTATTGGTCTCAATGTGGCCAGCTGTAAATATTTTCATGAGTGGTACAGAGATCTTAGGCAAAGAGCGCGGGATTTGGGAAATGTTTGTATTGGACCTGAATGGATAGATTGGAATGATCGTTGGGAGGAGTTCTGGTATCGTGAAGGTAATGGGATGAATGATAAATTTATAATGTGTGGGAGAGGAAGATAGTTAAACCTATGGTATAATATAAATGGATGGTTGGAAGAAATTCGAGTTTAAGAAACTGCTGGAAAAGCATCACAGTGGGGAAGACTACCATACACTGTTGGACTGCCTTATGAAAATTAGAAATGTTGTAGATGAACTTGGTGGAGTTAGAATGCCTCAGCTAAAGAGCGTCGTATTGAGAACCTGCAGCAGACTTGGTATTGATACAACTATTACTGACTCTAGGAGTAAAGAGGTAATTTTACAAAATGAAGATATTCTATTTGGTCGGGTTTATCCTATTCTTGGTTGGGAACCGCGTGATTGTAAATACTACAGAGAATGGTTAATTAGAAAGCTGGAGAAGCGAACTGAGCTCGAAAACCTTGATTTAAACAGAAAACTAAATAACTGCTCTGTAAAGACCGAAATTGATAGTGTGGGGTCTCCCTGACAGGTAAAATAGGTATTGTGGAGGCCGTCTGTGAAAATAGGATAATTACGTTAAACATCACGTATAGTATAGAGTAAAAATGGAAAACAAATTGGCAAAAAGTATGACAAAAAATACGTCAATAAATACAGTAGAAAATACGTCAAAAAATTCTGACACATATTATATAGAGAAGAAGATGGAAAATCCTGCTGATACGATGAAGGCTTACGCTGAGATGATAACTAAGATGCAAGCTCAGATGGCTGCTATGATGGCAAAAGATGAGGCTCGTGATAAGGAGATAGCGGAGTTGAAAAAGAAGGGTGAAGTTAGTGAGAAGAAGCTGAAGGCTCTTGAGAAGGATAACAGAAAGCTTAAGAAGGAAGGTGAATCTAATAAGAAGAGTCTTGGTGTGCTTAGAAATGATAACAGGAAGCTAAAGAGAAATATTGCGGCAATGAGAGTTGGTGAGGAAGGAATTGAGATTATAGGTGAAACAGCTACTCCAACATTGCATAAGACTATAAACTATGAAAAGACTGGTGAAAGTGATGAGGGGACAATTGAGAAGTTCACTTTGGGAATAAGTAGACCTGACTTCGGTGGACAACTCGATGTTAGTCGTAAGATTGTTGGTGACCTACTCAAATCTGTTCTTGACCGACCAGTAAAGTTTGTTGAGACTCTTGTGTTGAAAATGGTAAAGGGTCTTCTTAGTAAGAATGCTGCTGTTGATCTTCCAATGGAAAGTGAGACTATAACCGTTATGAATGAAAGTGAAGTTGAAGATGCGGTTAGACTTAGTGCTGAGAGAATTATAGCTAAGATTGAATCTTACCAGGATCGTGGTAGCAATTGGAGGGTGATCTTGGTTGAGAAACATGAAGTTGACGTTGTTCACTTCAATCCATTGGTTGGCAGTTCATTTATTGAGTTACCTGCTCCTCTGAAGTCTAATAAGAATGGGCTAATTAACATTGTGAACACTGATGATGACGAGTGCTTTAGATGGTGTCATGTAAGACATTTGAAGCCAAAGGATAAGAGGGCAACTGAGATTACTAGGTCCGATAGAGAGTTTGCCAAGACACTCAACTACAACGGTATTGGGTTTCCTGTGAGGATAGATGACATTCCAAAGATTGAGAAGGCAAATGAGATCAGAATTACCGTGATTATGTTGAAGGGAGAGAAGATGTTCTTTCCAAGGTATACATCAAAGTTTGACTATAAGGATCATATGGAGTTGCTGCTGATGGAGGACAATGAGGGAAATACCCACTATGTCCTTGTGAGGGATATTAGCATGTTACTCAGTAGTCTAAGTAAGACTCAACATAAGAGATTCTACTGCCTTAGTTGCCTCAATGGGTTCAACTCACAGGAACGATTGGATAAACATAGTGGGACATGTAGAGAGGTGAACGGAACGCAGAAAACTATGATGCCCAAGAGAGGTAGCAAAGTTGTATTCAAGAATCATAAGAGACAATTACCTGTTCAGTTTGTAATATACGCTGACTTTGAATCGTTGCTGATCCCTGTTGATGGGGAGGGCAAATGCCTGCGTAAGACACATGACCATGAGATGTGTAGCTACGGTTTCAAGAGAGTGTGTTACTTTGATGGTAAGTATGATGGTGAATATAAAAGCTATAGGGGAGTTGGCGCGGTCGGGAGATTCTTGAGTGACCTGCTGGGTGAAGTTGAGGAGTGTAATAAGATTATCCAAAGTGAGTTCAACAAGGTCGCAATTATGAGTGTCAAGGACTATGATAAACTTGAGAAGGCAGTTGAGTGTCACATCTGTGGTGGTAAGTTTAGTGAGGGTGATAAGAAGGTGCTTGATCATTGTCATGTTACTGGTAAGTTTAGAGGTGCGGCCCATAACTCGTGTAACTTGAATTTTAAGTTAACTGGAAAGATCCCTGTTGTATTTCACAATCTACGCGGTTATGATGGTAACTTTATTATGCAGGGTGTTGCTGAACTCGGTGAGAAGATTGAAGTGATTGCAAATAATATGCAAAAGTATATGTCCTTCAGAGTGGGTAAACAGTTGGTCTTCATTGACTCTATGCAGTTCATGAGCAGTAGTCTTGAGGCTCTTGTTGGGAATCTTGATAAGAGTCGTTTCAAGAGAATGCAAAGTGAATGGCAAGGAGAGGAGCTTGAGATGTTACTTAAGAAGGGAGTTTACCCTTACGAGTATATGAGTTGTTGGGAGAAATTTGATGATAAAAGCTTACCTGAGAAATCTGCCTTCTATAGTTCACTGTATGAGGAAGAGGTTAACGATAATGACTATTCGAGAGCGTGCAAAGTATATAAAAAGTTTGACTGTAAGAGTTTAGGTGATTATCATGACTTGTATCTGAAGACTGACGTGTTGTTGTTAGCAGATGTATTCGAAGACTTTAGAAGAGTTTGTCTGGATGCTTATAAGTTGGACCCTGCACATTACATTTCTGCTCCTGGACTTAGTTGGGACGCTATGTTGAAAAGAACAGGTGTAAAATTGGATTTGCTTTCTAATGTTGACATGTATCAGTTCATTGAGAAGGGAATGCGTGGTGGGGTAAGCTATATTGGTCATAGATACGCGAAGGCAAATAATAAATATATGAGTGACTATGATCCTGAAAAACCAAGTAGCTACATAATGTATCTCGATGCAAATAACCTCTATGGACATGCGATGAGTGAGGAGCTACCATATGGAAAATTTAGGTGGATTGATGTTGACAAGGTTAAGCTTGAAGATTATGGTAAAGGTAAAGAGAAAGGTTTGATACTGGAGGTTGATCTTGAATATCCAAGTGAACTTCATAAGTTACATAGTGACTATCCTCTAGCTCCAGAGAAAATGGAAATCAGTGATGACATGTTGAGTGAATATGCAAGGTCTATAAAAGAGGCTCACGGTGGTAGGTCAACTGGTGTAAAAAAGCTGGTAACCACACTGACTGGGAAGACCTCCTATGTATGTCATGTTAATAATCTTAAGTTGTACATGGGGTTGGGGATGAAGTTGGTGAAGATAAGAAGAGCATTTGAGTTTGCTCATTCAAAGTGGCTCAAGGGTTACATTCAGTTTAACACCGATATGAGAACAGTTGCTAAAAATGACTTTGAGAAGAACTTCTTCAAGTTGATGAATAACTCTGTGTTTGGAAAGACAATGGAGAACCTTAGAAAAAGGGTTGACGTGAAACTAATGGTCGACGGTAACAAGCTGAAGAAGGCGGTTGCATCACCATGTTTCGTAAGGGCTAAAGTACTGAGTGGCGGTCTAGTTGCGGTTAAGAAGGTAAAGGAAGTGTTACTCCTGAACAAGCCTGTGTATATTGGAATGAGTATTCTTGATCTGTCGAAAACGGTAATGTATGACTTTCACTATAATCATATAAGAAAGATTTATGGTAGCCGAGCAAAGTTACTTTTCACGGATACAGATAGTTTAATGTACAGGTTGCACACTGATGATGCGTATAAAGATGCGGCGAACTTTTCTGATAAGTATGATACCAGCGGTTACAATAAGAACTCGCCCTTCTATGATGAGACTAATAAGAAAGTCATCGGTAAATTTAAGGATGAAGCTGGCGGTATACCTATAAGAGAATTCATTGGGTTGCGGTCAAAGATGTACAGTTATGAGAAAGATGATGGGGGAGGTGGTAAGACAGCTAAAGGTGTAAAAAAGTATGTAATCAAAAAGTTCATCACTCACGAAGACTATAAGAGGACGCTGGTGGAGGGTCTTCAGATGAAACATAGTATGAACGTTATAAGAAGCAACTGTCATGATGTTGGAACGTACAATTTAAGAAAGGTCTCACTGAGCGCCTTTGATGATAAAAGGTTTCTGCTCACTAACGGAATATCAAGCCTGGCATATGGACATGTAAAACTAAGTTCAGGCAAGGATAATCACCGTTTAGGTTGCCAAAACAGACTTAAGAGTTAATTTCCATATCAAATAGGGAAGGTAAACGGAGAGGCTGTTGGAGCAGTAAAAAGTGACTTCAATTTGTCATTCAGAGAAGAAAATGAAAATAAAAGTGGTGTTTTTTACAAAAAATGTATGTTAAAAAGATTTCAGAAGAGGCAAATCGGTGAAATCTCGGGAGTCGGGCGAGGTACAAAAAATTTTGAGAAATGAGCAAAAGTGCCTTTGAAATGGCTCTAGAACGTGTAAAATCATTGTTTTCAGAGAATCATCAAAAATTGATGAACCGATATCCTACCACCTCGAAAATTTAGAATTGCATTCTGAGCACTATTTTAGTGGTTGTAGAGGGTCTAGAACGCTAAAATTGATAAAGTAAAAAAAGTGGTCGTAGATGGTCTGTGAGCATCAATGTGTGTGTTGCCGATGGTAAATACAGCATAAAAATGGTGTTGAAACGGTCGTCTGAGACCCAAAATTAGTACATCAAATTTAGTGTTGTAGAGCGTCTAGAATTACAAAAATGGTTAATATTGACGAAAAAAAGTGGTAAGATATCGGCATTTTACATACTACTTGTTTTAACCTTAGAATTTCCAGGGGAGAGGTGCATTAACTTTAAATTTTCAGTGGAGGGAATACATTAACCCTGGAATTTCCAGGGAAGGGGGCATTCAGGCTCTGGATTTCCAAGGGGAGGAAAAATTCTCACATGGAATTTCCAGAGGGGTAAATTTGATGGGATGGCAATTCTATGGGAGGACAATTGTTAGAGGGAAATTTCCAGGAGTAACTGTCCCATGATGGAAATTCCATAGAGAGGGGTAATTTACACATGGAAATTGCCTGGACAGGGCCAAATTTTAAATGGAATTCCATGGAGAAGGCCTAATTTAAAATGGAAGTTCCATGGGGAAGGGTAATTTTTACAAGGAAACTCCATGGGAAGGGGTAAATTTTACATGAAAATTTGCGGAAATTCCAGGGGAGTACCGACATGAGAAAGGGGTTCCTCAACAGGGGGGTATATAGATAGATTGACTTTATTTGAAAAGGGTGACACTTAATAGTACGAAGTACTAATGAACTTGTGGACCTCATAAAATTTACAAAAAAATAATAATTGGATTAGATAATAATGGTGCAGCTAATAATTGGAATAGCCCAATTGGGAAGGATTTCTAAGGGCCAAGCAAAATTCTAGATTATTGTTATTAGTGTAAATGTATATTATAATACCTGGGTAGATTCATGATCATCGGCTTCTTCATCTATTTCGTTTGGAGCTTCGGGTTTAACAAATCTCACGTAGAATACCTTATTATCTGGAATTTGGTTCATGTTTTTACAAGATGGACCACGTTCCCCAGCGAGGATGTCACACACCATGCCTTTTTCAATGTGCTTAGCAAAAGACTTTTGACAAGATTCAACTATGTTTTCGAATGTCATCTCATCGTGTTCAAATGGAACAAACTCTTGTGGGCCAATTCGAGTATACTTCTGCTGTTTTCCTGTCACTTCTGAGCTCATTCTCTGAACTATGATATCGCTTTCAAATCCTTTGACTGTCCTTTGCCTTTCTTCCCTCGTTTTGCCATTCGGTTTTCACGTTGCTTGATCTTAAACTGTCTCCAATCCGACATTTTGTCATATTGTGATGTTTGGACTTTCCATGTGCTCGATGAGTTGATGGATACAGTAGGTGATCGGACTAGATATAAGGATATAAAATTTGTAACGCGCGCATGGCATCATGGTAGTGGCAGCGCTCGGCCATAAGGAAATTTACTTTTATTTTTGTTTGCATTTCACTTTGAATATAACTTTAGTTTTCGGTTGAAGTTGTATTTGGAATGAACTTTTATTTTAAATTGCTTTAGCTTTCGCATTTCAAATGAAAAAAAGGTAAGTCACTGCGGTATTTACATTACTTTAACATTAACATTTTATTTTACTTTAACTGTCTTTAATTTTTGAATTTCAATTTGTAAAAAAACTGAAAATTTTTAAGTGGCAACACTCTGCCACCATAACAATTCGTAATTGGGATGAAAAACCGTGAGATAGTAATAGAAATAGACAATCTTGTTGAGGAGGCATCTTTTGAAATACAATGAAAATGAATAACTCACTTTTTATACCTGCTTTAAATTAATAACATCGAGGTCACTTGCTCACTTTAATATACTGTAAATAATTTTGTGGCTTGCTTATATTTTACGCAGACCAATCTCAGTGTTTAGACGTTTAGGATTTTTGCTCCTTCTTTCCTTCTATTGTATAGCTTGAAAACGGACAGAAAGACTCGCGCATTTAGCTTTTAAAACAATGTGTTGAAAGGCAAAAAAACTGAAACAGGTATACAAATAAGGGACATTTATATACAGCCACAGACAATTATAAAATACTTATGTGGTTGGGACGGACCATGATAAAATACCTATGTTGTCCATAAAGAGTCCATAGATTCCATTACAAAACCGCTGACTCATATAATTAATTTATCTATAGAATCGCGTGTTGTCCAAGACCAAATGAAGATTGCCCGTGTTATACCAATATTTAAGTCAAGCACGGATAGCCTATTCCCAAGCTATATGTAGGCCAGTTTTTGTTTAACCGATATTCTCTAAATTATGTGAAAGGGTTGTGTATAATCGGCTAATCAGATAAGCATGGCATTTTATTTGATAACCAATATGGTTTTAGGAAAACTACATCTACTTCACTTTAATAACTTTATTTACTTTATTTTATTTTATTTGCTTTACTTTATTTAATAGACAAGATAACATGAGCAATTGACAAAAAAGAATATGTAGTGGTGATTTTTTAGACTTCTACTACAAATTCCCGAGGGTACTAGAGTTCCTTCGCTTACTGTCCAAATGGTTTTCAAGTTTCTTCAAGAACAAAAATGTACATCATCAGGTCCCGACGATCTCCTGTATTGGCAGTGGCGCCGCCAGCTCGATAATTGGGTGGAGGAAATATTCATATCTTCGTGTTCTGCATTATGAACTTCTTTTGAAATCGATTGTTGTTATGGTCTGTAAAAACAAATATATGAATATTTCCCTCCCCCCAATTATCAAGCTGGCGGCGCCGCTGCTTATTGGTTCGGGAGAGAATTTGCAACTGAATTAGCACCAACCATCACTCAAATATTTAACTCATCACTAATAGCTGGTAAGGTACCTATGGCATCGAAACAAGCTAATCTGCTACCAATTAATTGCAATCAGCTAAGACCCATTTCGCTGATCGATATAATCATGAGAAAATTTGATAAATGTGTATAGAAAACTGAAATTGTACATTCTACCAGTGATACTATTGGATCAGACAAATGTGCTTACAATTAGAAAGACCATAACACCACAATAGACTTAATCAAGTGCCAACATACGTCATTGAAATGGTTAGAAAACGCGGTGCCAAATATGCGAGAGTTTTTTCGTTTAACTTCAAAAAAGCCTTACACAGAGTGCCGCACGATATTCTCTGTATTGAAATGAAAAGCCTTCCTCTTAATCCATATATTATCAATTGGATTGTTAACTTTTTGAAGGATCGTCACCAGAGAGTAAAGGTAGATGGAATTCAAACGGACTATGTGAAAATTATTAGAGGAGTTCTTCAGGGATCTGTTTAAGGTCAAGTATTGTTTTCAATAATGATAGATGATATCAAACCAGCCAATCGTCAAAACGAATTAGTGAAATTTGCTGATGACCTGACATTGGAAGTCCCCGGTTATTATTATGGAGACACATCAGCGATCGAAATTAACAATATTGAAGAATGGTCCGTAAGAAATAGAATGCATCTTAATATGGAAAAAAACGTACGAAATGGTCATTCGGGGAAAAATCTCAACACCATTACCAGCTGTTGTTCTGCATATTGAACGCAAATCATGGCTAAAATTATTTGGAATCACCTTAAAAAACCTAACTAATAAATGGGACTTTCATTTTGACGAGATGATTGGAAATGCAGGGGAAAGAATGCATATACTACGTGTTTACAAGTATTACGGTATGCCTATCAAACAGTTAAATCTTTTATTTAACAGTCTAATAATGTCGTTATTCACTTATGGAATAGAGCTTTGGGGAGGTACTTACAGCAAGTACATTAACCAAATAGATAAATTTATCAAGCGTGCATATTGAAATGGCTACATATCAGAAAAGTTGAATTTTAGAGAAATTATTACAGACGGAGATAGAAAGCTATGGAAGAGAATTATAAATAATGAACATAACTCATTACAAGAATTATTACCGAATACAATTAATATTAGACCGTTAAGGCAGAGAGGGCACGAGTTTGGGCTTCCTTTGGTAAGAACTGAACGTTATAAACGCTCTTTTATTATCTATCTATCTATCTATCTATCTATCTATCTATCTATCTATCTATCTATCTAATTCGTGTCCTGGCACTTAATTGACTAAGAAATTATTTCTTAAACAAACAACAATATGTTGAATGAGTTAGGGTAACGTCCTTGTTTAATACCATAAGGTGTGAAGTACCTCAATGGTGCGTACTTATACCATTACTATTCCGAACATATTAATGACATCTGCAATGTGTCAGATGCCTTGGAATTGGTCTTATTGTCATGGCCCGAAATGCAGGCCAAAATGGCTGCCAAGCATGCCCGTTGTAGCCCCAATGTAGAAATCCAATATGGCGTCTTAATATAATTAGAGTGGGAAATCATTAAAATTTGCATTATAGATAACCCACGATCGAGAAATTCTAAATGTGCATATCCAAAACATCGCTAATTTTATCGAACTTTTACCACTGAAAATTTGAAGACAGCTCGAGCTGCCGAACTATGTTTCGGTGAAACAATATTTTTACCTTAGTCTCCATACAAGAAAGTGTGTGATTTTGCCGTATTAGTTACTTTACAGTTCCAATTTCTGCATGTTGTTGGCGGACATCGGCAGATGTGCACATCAGAGCTGGTTCGTATAGACTCTATCTTTATTTTGTTCACGTTTAAGAAGCTTTAAAACATGGTCTTTGTCTACTTTGAAGGCAGAAAGACATCATACTTCGCACAAAAACATCAAAATATCGTAGTCAAATTTGCTTTCCTGTCCGCCATTGCTCTCCTTTAGCTGTTGCTATGTTACCATGAGTTTGACCGCTTTTATTAGGAAGTTCGGGCTCATAAACAATGGTTAAATTGCGGGATTTAACTTAGGTAGAACTTATAAAACTATTGTAAGCTTTTGAAATTTGAACATTGATCAAGATACATATGCTGCCAGATCTACATCTAAAGATACATTGTTTGCTGTGGATATTCCTTTCCCACTACTGAGAGCTTGGTACAACCTAGTGGTGTTGAAAAAGCCCCTCCAAACATCCTGGACCTGTGATCCTAAGAAAATAGAAAACAACTTGCCCTCAAGTTTTCCCCAGTTTACTTATATCGAGTTGTTTGAATTTGCAATTCCTGGAAAATCGTTTGGTCTTACATCTGATCAAGTTGTGAGGTCAGAAATAAATAATTCAGTGAAAAGTATATAGCACAGTATATAGGGAATAAAGTACAAGGTGATGGAACAAAAAATATAAAACTGAAAATAGACAACACAACTCACAGTTTTGGCTATTGCCTCCGGCTTTTCGTACAAAGAATCCAAAACTGTTTAAAAGATATCAGTAAGTAAATGAGAAATACTGTCAAACTGTCAGCAAAGTATGAAAATCAGAAGTTTGATAAGGTATTGCAACGAATGGACGAGGAAACTCCTAATATAAACAACAAGAAACTTTATTGCAAATGTTTAGTGGAATTTACAAGTTACTTAAAGCTTCAAAAAGTTCAAAAATGCGAGACAAATGCCTAGTAACAGCCGGTATAGAGATAAGAAATTTCTGGAAAATTCGGTTTTCTCTGGTTAAATTAAAGGGCCAGTGTTACGGTTCTACTGCGCATCCGAAATATGCGTGAACTTGAAAAACTGTCTGCCAACAATTAATCAAGCTAGGAGTGAAATACGATATACTATTTATAATCCCTTCGTTATGCAGGACATCATTGCTTTGTTTTAAAAATTGAAGGCTGCTACATCTTTTCCAATCATGTAGCATTAATTTTAAACGTTTCTTTGCGGCGTTTATTTTAGCCAATCAGCGCCGTGACACTTCGCCTTTAAAGATTATCCTGCGCATAGTTAAACTCGATACTAAATAGTAAACGGGCTTTGTGCAACGCAATTTTATTGGCCTGTTAACTAAACGTCGAGTAAGGAATTTATACGCCGGATAACGGCTTAATGCCGTTTGAGAGAAATGCCTTTCGTACAACTGGCCCCAGTTGCTTTCAGGTTATTATAAAACGGGTCGATCATGCATAAAATAGCGTTTCGCTGACCCATCCTTTTTTTTGGACGATAATTTTATGGCGACATGAACATGGGAGCAAATACCGTATACGTCCAACTATGGCTTGCTTAAAACCGTAATAAACGAAGAAAAACGTGATATATGAGAATGAAACGTGAATTGAAATTAATTTTAAATGCCTAAAATTTTCCATCCTATGTTTCTTAATGTACTTCAGCGGTCTAAGTTCAAAATACAAGCTCGCAAAATTTGGCAAATTTTGAAAATATGTAAAATAGCTTGACTTTGAACTGCATTTTTCTTAAGTAGCCCGTGACCTCATTTTCAAATATAGCTAAATGAAAAGAAAAAACTTTTCGGCGTGTGTGGGTATCAAAAATATCGTCAGGAAAATATAGGGGCTCACAATGTTTTAGCTATGTCTTTGAGAGTCAGTTGCTTCGCCCGTTTTGTGGTCAAATCTTTGCCAAGAAGGGTCTAGTATACATCTTAATTTCGATTTCATGAGCATATCTTAGTAGCTGTGCTGAGTGGTTATATCATTACCTTTAAAAATAAGCAGAAACTCGACGTTTCGAGCGAAGGCCCTTCGTAAAGAGCTCTTGAGTTTCTGCTTATTTATTAAGGTAGTAATATAACCACTCAGCACAGCATTTTCACTTTGGTACTACCTACACTGGTATAGACAGTTTTAGTATATATATATATATATATATATATATATATATATATATATATATATATATATATATATATATATATATATATATATATATATCTTGGTTGCCCATTAAATATTTTTGTACTTGATGAGGTTCAAAATTTGTTGTACATTCAAGCCCGGTTTCAGTGTAATTTTGATGATGATCGAAAACCAAATGAACATATTTTAAAAACTGGCTGTGGCCTCATGATAAAACTTTCTAAAAATGTTCTTCGCGTCATGTGTTTTTATTTGATATAAAAAGCGTAAAATAGGGGCTCATGCAGTTTCCAAGGTTACAAAATGCACAACTTGTCTCTATATTTTCACGTAAGCATTCGAAATGTTTTGAGAGTAAAGTAGCAACACTTTCAGATCGAATGATCACGGACAGCCCACCAGGGACAATGGCAGGGTACTGAAATAGAACGTTACTAAAACAATTATGTATGATTAATATAGATCATGTCCATTTTCAACATAAAACAGTCATTTGTTCTGTATCAAACATTCGACAATATTTACACAATGGGCCTTTTAATTAGAAACGCATATATTCCACGCAATTGCGTGGCTCATTTTGCATGCTCATGCTCAGACAAATTTCCCACCTGCTCGTATTAGACCAATTGCCCTTGCTAGTGTATTCTCAAAAATTCAAGAATCATTTGCACTGGATTGGATGTTGGAAGATTCAAAGGACTGTCTCGGCATAGCCTATCGAAGGGGAGATGGCTGTGACACTTATTAGAATAACAATATAACTCACTATCTATGTTAGTCAACGTTTATTCATAAATCTGCACCTTCACCGTCACGTGTGTATTGTATTCTTGCCCAACTAACCAATGCCAATGTTTTAGGAAAGTCACCTATCCGTGAGTGGAACAATAGGGAAACTGGAAATTGCTATTGGTTGATTTGGTAAAAAAACATCATAATGAATTATATTGTAAGTTATTCTAATGAGTTTCACAGCCATCTCCACTTCGATAGGCTATGGTCTAGGTGACGTCAATTTGGCGGAATTCCTCGTTCGTCGTCGGTATTAGCCCTCCTCGAAATGGTACACACATGATTAGTCGCCTTAGAGAAACCCAAATCGGTAACTAGAGTAGTATAGGGAAAGCGGGTTCGAGACCATTTGTGTTTCTCCACAGAGCCTATTTTATATCTCACACAACCCCCTCTTATGTCATTTTGTCTGACGATCCCTTTGAGATACAAGTCGTCAAGAATTGGTGTCAGGCCCGTTGTTCAACAGTCTTTTCTACGAACCTACCATCCAGAAGCATGCATTCATATATTTGTGTTCTAGAGGCATTCTATCTACGTTTCCTTCTAACTTGCTTGAGGAGCTTCGGGATCGCGTTAGCGGTCACGTAGCTCCCACGTGAATTTTATCGTCATCCTCAGATTCTCCCACATCCACTACTATGCTGCTTCCCGAGCCCCACCGTCAACTTTTGGATTATTCTTGTGGGTACATAAGGAGGTATGACCATACCGCTCACATACATCGTCGGCATCACAATTCTTGCCTCGTGTGGTCACATCAACCTTAACATCATTAGTCACAGAGAAATTGATCGCTTTAGTCTTAACACCTTTACTTGTCTTTTTCCGGCATCCGCATACTTTACCCAAACATGTGAAGCATGAGCGCCACTCTGACATTCTACTTTATGATACAACACATATTATCCACCATTAGATCCTGCATACAGTAGGGACAAACAGAAGGACATATCCATGCTCTTTCCTGTAGGCATAGACTGTTCAGGTTTTACTATCACACACCATGCTGCAGTATTATCAGCCAGTTCAGCTTGTCCACCAATGTAGAACTCGCTGTTCCCTTTGAATACATAACATTCTCCATGAGGGAGGAATCTGATCGTGACAATAAGCGTGATATCTTGTTGCAGCAGTTGAAACTCCACGATAACCCCAAACCCATTGTGCAACTTTATGGTGCTGCGTTTCAACATACTTTCCACTTGAGATCGTAGGAGCAAAGTTATCCTCAACCCATTTTTTATTCACAGCATCTTTATCGTTAACGGGAGCCCTTAGATCAACAATTCCACTTGAGTCTACCATATTAAGATCACCTTCCCCGGGGTGGGACAGCATATCAAATCCGAGGATAGTTTGTCGCTTGATGCTGTCCCACCCCACGCAAGGCGGTAAGGCGTTATTGTCAGTATGTATTGATTACGTCACGTCCACGATCGTGCCCGAGCAGCCCTAAGTATTTTGAACAGTATCCGAAATTTAGGACATTTTGGTTTCGTTCGTCGCTAAATTTGCCCAAGCTAGAATCAAACCATATTATTTAGAAAGAGAAATCTTTGTGAAAAGATGTAATCGAATTTGTTTTGCCGTACGACAAGTTTGAACGGAGATATTTGACTTTGAAGGCGATGCGGTCGTGCCGCCAGTGATTAGTCTTTTACAGTTATATTATATATAGATGAGCACACACAATGTCGGCCACAGAAAATGTTACATCAATCGCTCTAAATGAGCTCATGGAGTAATTAAAAGAATGTAAAGGTATTATACTATCATGTCAACTATATTTTATTGTTAAAATGTATATATTTGACTAATTTAAAAATGTTTTTAAAATAGTTTTGGTTGATTATAAATTTGTTTATAAAAACTGTTAAAAACCCGCAACACCTGATCATTCATTCTGAGATTGGGCCGCCTGTGATTAGCCTAGAGGGAATCAGTATTATGTTAGGATTGATTGCCATATTCAGTATCACATTAGTGTCCCTTATAGCGGTCCTCATATTGCTAATAGTAACGTTCACATTAGTCTGCACCACGGTGTCATTAACAATTCTTCTAAGAGCCTGTTGCGTTTGGAGGGACTTACCTAATTGACTACTGACAATATTCCACCTTGTTTTAGCTTGAGCTCCCAACACAGAATAAACATAACTTTCCACACTATCCATAAGCAACTGTACTCCGACCTGTGTGATACCATCCGACTTATACGGTATGAAGTGAAGATGATCGGAATTCGAGTAGTTTACCCATCCAGCTTTCACATAAGTTCCACCTCCGTAATTGGCCCCATTGAAGGACAGAATACTAACTGGAAGATATCCTTTCATTCCACTTAGATCGTATGCCTTCATGAGCTCAGGGTTCTTAAAGAATGTGTGCCAACCGGCATGCACTGCGCGCTTCATTTGCTCTGGCGGCCATTTTTTTGGCAGAGAAATTCACGAGAACATTGTATTGCGAAGTAATCATCAAATATTATTGTCCATCTTCGTATATGTTATACTATTTTTATAATTTTTGTCCATCTTCGTAATTTTTATTCATCTTCTATATTATAATATTTTTATAATTTGGCTTGTGTTATATTTGAAGCAAAAAAATACCACATTTATAAAATTAATACAGTATTAAATGGCATCGCCATCGTTGCCAAAGCGCGGCAGGCCAAAACTAGGCATTGAAGTTCACCGGATTGGCCTACGAATGGACGTCTATAACGAGTGGCAGGTACAAGAAGATTTGGTTGGAATGGCTGAGAAAACCCATAGTGAATGCGCTAGTCACCTACTGCAAATGTGTGAAGAAATGAGAGTGCGTCAAAACAATCAACAATGCTCAACTCCATCGAGTCAATCCCAAGGGCAAGGTGAGTTTATTATAAATTATACGCCATGATTATTCTTCCTACACCTATGATTTGAAGGAAATGGAATCTTTGTATTTTAGTATTTGTATTCTATTCATGTATGCTTATTATTTACAGTGCCAGTGGATAAATGTTGGAATGAATTTTAATTATAATACAGATATTTGTTTTCTGTTCCATCAGGTCATGTTGTCCAGTCTACGCCATCACGACTTGTTAGAAGATCACCACTTCATGAAGATATTCATCTGTCTCCTATTCTGGCTGACGAATCTGAGATTGATAAGTAGATTCTAGATAGAAATAGAACTTTCCCACACCATTCCAAATATAAGCTCCCCCCCCGAATATTCCCCCCCACACACACATATTGAATATAATATAATTTTTGTTTCTTTTCATGTTTATAATTAACAATAAATACTTGGTTATCAATGTTGTCCATGTATAAGCCCCCTGTATATACTGTAAGGTATATAAACCCATGTATAAGCCCATCAAAAACACTTACAAAATTTATATAAGCCCAGGGCTTATAATCGGGGGTTTACGGTATTCGCTCACTATTTTCAGGACAGTAGATGTTGCAGACATGTCGATTTGTCCCAGTTTGGATGTTAGCAGAATTGAGAGTCTGTGCACAAGCATCAACCCTGAATTTGGAATGTTTCCTGGTAGGCTGTCATCAGAATCGAAAAGTGAGAGATCTGAATCTTCAGAAACAACAAGGTGAACATTACTTTATAGTATTATCAAGTGCATAAATTATGATACTATGACTACACTTGGAAATATCCAGAGTTAGCTACAGTAGATATAATATTTTAATACTTTTTCCATTTGTGCACTGCATTAACATATTTTTAATTTATAAACAAGCAACTCGGATTTGGTCAGTTCAGAATATGCTATCTATGTATGATGCTGAGGATGATATGGATCATTTTGAATGGTGTGACGACAGTTTTTATGACAAAGATTTCATGGATGTTGACGATGAGATGTAAGTAAAATATTATTAAGTATAATAGTAAGATTGAGATTTTCACTCTGCCTTGGAACTCCAATTATTTTGTGAATACATGTTGTCAAGGCCACTTTTGAATGTTGTCAGGTCACTGTCAGGCATTGAAGGGTAAAAAGTAAACAAAGTTCAATTAACAGAATTTGTGATTGACAAGTATTGTGGGATATGAGAGGACTATGAAAATAAACAATCCAAATTATTATTTAGAAGCAAAATGTAAAAACTTTGATTCAAGAATTTTGAAATCAAAGATGTTATTTTGCGAGTAGTTTTAACTAAGCAAGCACTCTGATAGCAATGCCTTTTACACTGACCAACAACACCTTGACAACATTCAAATATGGCCTTGACAACGTAGTACCACCATAGGTAGCCCAACAATCAGTGTTATTATTCATTTCTGTTCAATAAAATCATACTACTACTTAGTCCCCGACTGCATTGTTTACGCGCGGTCAGATCATGTATTCATTTCTGTTCAATAAAATCATACTACTACTTAGTCCCCGACTGCATTGTTTACGCGCGGTCAGATCATGTACGTATCCCTATAGTAATATATGCTAAGGTTGGCAGCTAAATTCCTATATACGCACGTAGCCCTGGAGAAATAGCACAAAAACTTTAAAAACACGCAATAAAACACAAACTAAACAACATAAAAGTAAGCTCAGATACTTTCACTAAACTGCCAGTCAATTTTTTGTCGAAAACAACATCGAAAATAACGAAAAATAAGCACAGTTTTTTTATCAATTTTGTTGAATTTTCGCTGTGACTATGCGGGATGCAAGTTACCTGATACTGGTATTTTTTTTGAATGACGACTGCGAGATTTCATTGGCTTTGAACATTTACGTCAATCACAGGAAAATCCATTTCAGGGGGGGGTTGTTGAGTGTTTTTCATGCCGACGAGCCGGAATATGTAAAAACAAATGAACAAGAAACATAGAGGATAACGTCGTACACTACACACAATTTTTAAAAAGATTGCAATTATAGAACACAAAACTGCCATGCTCGTTTGAAAATAATGTGAAAACGGAAAAGAAACACTAACTACAACGCTTCAGTGAGTATAAATATTTTTTTTTTATAATTTTTAATGCCGTTTCAGGCGTGGAAAGCTTTTATTACGAAGTCTTTTTTTCATAATACTATAGTTTCCCTTGGAAATGCAGCGACAAATAAATAAAACTCCTGCTGTAGACCAGCTCAAATTAACGATATGGTAAGTAAAATTATATTTTTACGTTTGAATAACTGCATTTATATAGTAAATATATTTTAATTTCGATGTCTTTTGCTTGGTATTTTGCATTTCTTTCTCGGTTTGCATTTCACTAATTGCTCGTCATTGTTGTTGTTTTGCATGTTGCAAAGTATAGCTATAATTCTTATAATTTTATCCTTTATATCCCGTCAAATATTACAACGCTGTAGAAAACCCACATTCATTGTAATTTAAGTGCATTTAAAAAACAAATTTCGAAATGTATAGAGCATTTTATATAACTCTGAAATACATTGCCATTGGCATTGTCCTTGACCAGGAAGATCGTAAATGTAGTTTGTATATCGTTTGTCATATATCAGTATATATATAGTGGCGACAAAAGCGTATAGAATTAAGGTTTGTTACCCAAATTTTGCAGTTTATCAAATAAAGTCAACATATTATTATAAACATGCACTCAGCCGCAATTCGCAGTTTGACTGACAAAACTCATTATAAAAATATATTGTTTGCTAACCTCGCTTGTAAGAATTTCATGTCAGACCATTATATAAAACGTCCCCTGCAAACTATAGTTTCGACTTTCCAAAAGACTTGTCGACAAGACAATCCAGAGAAAAAGACAGGTCCAGTAAAACGCCAACTATACTTATAAAGCGTGATCTCCCTTCATCCTTGACACATGTGGAAACTGATTTAATACCAATCCATTTTAATACACATGCGAAAAGCACAGCCGGTGGGTATTCCTCAAATGTTCCCATTACAATTTCAGGAAACCATCAAATCGTTACCTTGAAAAAACATCAGTTAAATCATATGGATCCTTTTTTAAAAAATAAACTTTTCCCTTGCACACGAAATGTTCTTAAAACATTTTGTTGTCTTGAGTATTTCTTTCGAAAACAGCTATTTTTCAAACAATATGTTTCCAAAACGTAAGCTAGATTGTTTAAAACAACTTAAAAACGAGTTTATTGTTAATTTGCATACGAGTGATCAAAATTTTGTATATACAAAAGGCCCCAAAAGATTCGAATAGTCAGTAAAAACTCATGAGGTCAAGTTAAGTTATTTTGCTAAAAAAAACCATGAAAAAAAAACTTTATGCTATACTACAAGAAGCTTAAACAGCTTAACATTGTATTTACCTCACTTGCGATGCCAAACAGGATCCTGATCGCTTAAATAACTTGAAAAGAAAATCATTTCAAAACGACAAACTTGAAAAATAAACTTCCATAACTCGTACGACAGCGTGTTCGTTTTTGAATTTCGATTGCGCATGTCCGAGAGCGCGAGCTTAAATAACATCGCCCAAAAAATGATCAGCTTGCGATAATTAAAATATCAACACGTATAAAGGCATACACTAAAAGCGCGTTGCTTGAATTATAATTTTTTGAAAGTTAACAGACATAGTCCCTATCCGTAATATTATAACTGGCTAACACCTTTTCTGAACAACATTTGATCCCATTCTATATGAATTAGTTTTACTAGCCGAGCTTCAAAGAAGTCATACTGCAGCTTAATTTTATAGTCAATAAGTGAAGTAATTTTTTATTCATTTGAAGGTAATAAGCTAAGAGTAACATGGCATACACAAAATTAACATCGGAGCAACTGAATATTTTAAATTTTGCCACAACTGGCCACAACGTTTGCATATTTGGCAGAGCTGGCGTTGGAAAAACAACGGTGGTACAAAAGATCAGATCAAAGTTGACTGAAGAAGGAAAGAAATGCCAGATTGTTTGTGCAAGTGGAATAGCCTGCGAAGAGTACAATGGGGTGGCGAAAACTGTCCACTCTCACTACGGATTGCAAACGGCTGAATTGCCACAATATAAGTTACTAGAGCGTTGCCTTGAGCGGGGGAACATCATTGAGCAGATTAAAAACATTGACGTGTTAATTTGGGACGAAATTTCTATGTCAAGTCGACGTCTATTTAACCTGGTAAATCTGTTGCACCAGGAAATATCAAGCAACCCCTTTCCATTTGGCGGGCTTCAAGTCATATTGGTCGGAGATTTCTGGCAACTAAAACCAATTAAGAGTGCGGTAGATAATGGAGACCCAGTGTATGAATCAGAGTTGTTCGGAGAAGTGTTTCCACATAGGTTTGAGCTAACCAAAATTTTACGGCAAGAGGAATCGGAAGTGAAGTTCAAAGAAGCTTTGAATATGATAAGAAGTGGCAGGTGCGACGACGAAACTGAACGCTATTTTTCCAATTTATCTAGAGAGTTTCCTTCCAGTTCTGACAGTCTACCAACATCGTTAACACATATATATTTCAAGAGGCTTCCTGTCGAAGTGCATAATGCAAATATCTTAGCTTCTC
>CACRXK020007290.1:0-23182 GCA_902702795.2 Paramuricea clavata
TGGCCGGGCATATTTTTCAAGCTCGCCCGGTGTGGATATGCACTCATCGCAAACAAATTGGTAATTTGTGATATCCAATCAGAACTGTTTATTTGTAAAAAAATTTAAATAGAAAGTGGCAAAAAGTGAGGGATCTGGAAATAAATAATGGATACAAAACTGGAGGTGTGGAAAAATTTTAAATTTAGAAGCCCCAAAAGGTAATATTGCCCCGAGCCCCCCAAAAAGCTCTGGCCATTCCAGTCTCTAGTCTCCCATTATTTGGTATAATTTGTATTCATGGGTTAGTATAATGGCTTTTATTTTAACAATAAAGAATATTTTTGTAATTTTGTGTATTTTATTAGATGGACATTGCAGCTATATTGTTGGCCAAAGATGAAGAATTACAAGAATTAGGCCTAACACAAAAGAGAGACATATTAGCTTTAAGAGCCTTCTGCAAACAAGGCAATGAAGCAACTAAGGAAGAGAGAACTGAAAACTCCTTGAGAGCTTAAAGTCAAAGCTGCCAAGGAATAAGATCTCTAAAGAGAAATTGGAAAATGTGTCTGCGTCGCCACCGGTTAAAAAACACCAAATCGCAAGATTTCTGTTGGTTGGCAACATGTTGACAACCGAAATATATGTGTCGAGTTCGTATGGGACGAGTTGGAACAGCTCGAAATATCAGTCTCTCAGTTTGTTCTGCAAAAGAAGAGATACTTAAAGAAATGATAGCTATCTTGTTTACAAACAGAAATATTGTTTTTGGGTATGCATGTGCTATGAAATTCAAGTTAGGCAACTTCAAGTGCAAGGAAATAAAAGATGAGGACTTTACTTTAGCAAGATACATTACACAGCACAAGTTGTCCAAAGTAAGAATGTATTTATTGTCCAAATTGGAGGAAGGAAATTAATGATTTTCCCTAAGCGACAGTGAGGATGAATTGCCACCCACTTTTGAATTGCCGCCTGCTTTTGAGAGTCCAGAGCATGAATGCCAATTTGTTGATTTGATCTAGATATTCCATACATGAAACTTTTGTCGCCAGCGAAGCCATCTTAAGATGATCTGCCAAAGAATCTTTGCATGCCTTCCACGTTTACATTCTCTGTTCCCATATCAGCACAAATTACGTGCGCTCTTCCACCTACTACATTCACATAGTCTATAAAATAGGAACCAACAATTTCAGGGTCGTTATTTGAAGATGCTACTTTTAACCACAAAATTCTACGATTGTAGCCATCAATACCACCATGAATACAGAACAAAAAGGTTTAAGTTTATCATATTAAAACTGTCTGTGCCAGTGTTGGTAGTACCAATGTGAAAATGCTGTGCTGAGTAACCATATTACTACCTTAAAAAATAAGCAGAAACTCGACGTTTCGAGGGAAGGCCCTAAAACATCTTCCATTTTCTCCGATAACCCCTTAGTCTCTGAAAACATCTTCCATTTTCTCCGATAACCCCTTAGTCTCTTTTCGACACAGCAAAAATATCAGTGAAACCCTTGTCCATAGCTTCCCTAACACAGGCTTGGACGCCACAGAAAGGCACTGTCATCTAAAATAAAACCTGTGATGCCTTATAGATTCCACCACTATTGTTTCGCACCTAAATCTGAATTTCACATCAAGCACCACATTTCTCATGCACCTCCTCTTCCCATCTCATCTACTGCATATCTTGCAGCAGATGTGGCATGCCTTTACATTGGGTAAACTGGAAGATGTTCAAGGACAAGGTTTGCGACCATCGGCATGCAGTTATTGGCAACAGGGGCGGATCCAGACCGTTGCAACTGTAGCATATGCTACGGTCAGATTTTCCAAGGAAAACTTTCAAATTCAGTCAAATTATTTAAAAATATTACTTAAGTATATTGATGTAATTTTGTTTACATTCAAATTTTCAATTTCAGGATTTTATTTAATTCAGGTCAATCGATCGTTTTCAACCTCTTTACGTACCGTGGCATATTCCTTTCGGAAAGGAATGCGTGAAACCTGCCGTTCCGCCCGAAAAACTGCCTTTCCGCCCGAAAAACGGGTATTAATATCAGATCAGTTCACTCGCACAAAATCGCATCCATCAGAAATATACTGTAACTTGATCGCCAAATATGGTCAATTTTCGCTACGGTCAGATTCAACCTTAATGAATATGACCGTAGCGAAAATTTGCATATGCGGCATTCTGATTGGTTTGCTACGGTCAATCGAAGCAAACCAATCAAAATCCGGCAAATGCTACAGTTTGCTACGGTGGCCAACATTTGGCCACTGCTTCTGACCGATGTGATCTGTGTTCAGTGAATAACACGCTAGCTATTCTTCAAAGCAAGCAAGGCTTCGACTGATCCTCTTGATGAGCTTCTTTGTATTCTGAATGAAAAGCTTTCATTCGCAGAGAAGTCCAGTAAATTGACCGCTCTGAAAAATATTTGTGAGCAGATTATTGTGAATGAGACGAAGAAGAAAGCAGATCGCAAAGTATTCGTGTGCGAATTTTCTCAACTGCAATTCCCGCAAAGTGAACAACAGCGCTGTGCAAATTACTTTCCTGTCAGGTAAGCCTCATGAATAATATATATTGTAATAACGCGTCGATGCCAAATGTTAATTCTGTCTCTTAGAATATATTAGCATATTTGTATCTTAATAAATACCTATGGTCTGTTTTCACGACGCGTATTTCGATTTATCATGGACGAATATGAAACGATATTTGTGATGTGTATAAATCGTTCGATGTATGAGTTAGTACTAGGTGTTGTATTTCGGTATAAATGTTATTAGTTAACAGTCAGTTTAATAACACAAGATGGATTTATAATTTGCAATTTATTGTCGAGTATATGAATCATTGTATCAATACTAAAGTGACAAAAATAGAAATTATTTATATTATTCAACAGCACAAACAACAGACTTGTGTGAATGTATGTAATATGATATTATAAGATATGGCGACAGTGCAGTAAAAATAGTTTAGAATTCCAATAGTCAAATTTGTAGGGATGCAACTACCTGAGAAAAATATAAGGTAGTTGCATCCCTATAAACGAATATCATATATTATTATTGGCACTGCTAACTTACATGTACACTGACTGTCACTGGCACAGAGAGTTAAAAAAATTGTCAAATGAGGTTGTTTGTATACAGCTGTTAAACCCAGCCCTGGTGCCGATATGGTCCATTTCACCAAGATGTGGTGTTAAGTTTGTGATTTGCTATAAATTAATGTGAACCCCAAACCCATGGCTCTCCCTTGATGTCGAGTGAAATCCTGAAGGCTGCCTGAATCATTGTGGTCAGATGGCTAGAGAAATTCCCGGAGATACAGTATTGTTAGACTGATTACCAGGGATACCTGCCTTCGCTGATTTTTATTGTCCATTTTATTGCTCACTATCTCTCGACTACCTTCCTATAAGCAGGTAGTGTGTTTACATCCCACCACTGGAAATTTCGTGAAATTATATTGAAAAAAATTAACAAAGTAGGATGCATTGGGAATGGACACAGTAGGGCACATTCAGACTGTTGATATCTATTAGCACCTTCACAATTAGGATTGACTTTGCAAGGGTTGAACATACAGTTAAAAGGCCACAGTACCTAAATATAATATTAAATACGATGAGTTTCTTAGGATGCAATCTTATGACAATTCCTGTGAAGGTGCCATGTATTCATTGACGTTGATTCACATGAAGGCATGTGTAAAAAAAATAGGAGTACCCCTCAATCCTAAATTCACATTCTTGAATCTTGATATTCTGTACTATTAGGAATTTGTGTCGGCTTACTGTAGCTCCAACATTGCACTTACCATGTTCACAACCCAGTGTAAATGACATATATCTAGTGTTTGCACTCATCCGTGTCTGGTTCGACACATGAAAACTTCAACATTTGTATTTTGCCTTAATCTTAAATGCATAACTAGGGTGTCTAATTTTAATTTTATTTGACTGTGCTGAATATCAAAGATTTTTTCTCAGATGAGCAGCTATGATGAGCAGAGGTGTGACTTAACACTTGCCCGCTTGCCACAGGCAAGTGAATACAGTATCATGACGGGCTAGTAAACCCTTACATGATGGGCAAGTTGTCCCCTTATTTTATACCCCCTACCTCTGTACCCCGGTGGCCATTGTCTGATCGCAAGTGAATTTTATTCAGGGCAACTAATTTTCATGACCAACTTGTCCTGAGGGCAAGTGCTCAAAAAAGGTAAAGTTACACGACTGATGAAGTGCACAGTTTTTGATTATGGATGCCCTGGGTAATTTGACAGCTCTAATTGCTTTAAATTAATGGTTGGATAAGAACACTAGGTCTTGTATTCATGGGACAAAGCTCAAAGAAATAAAAATTAGAAAATTTAAAAGAAATACAGTATTTCTTGTGTTCTTACCCAACCATTAATTCAAAGCAATTAGAGCTGTCAAATTACTACAATACATTATAGCTAATATGAATTTGAAAGGTTCAGTTTTTTTGATAATCCTGTATACTCATTACTTTCTTAAATGATCCCTACGGCCTAATATCATATGACTTGTTGTTTACTGTCGTTCCAATTGAAGTGTTCCTCAAATATTGATTCAATACATTACCTCGGGCTGACCAATTCATTTCATCAAGTTCCTCGAGATATTCATATACTTCCCAGTATAATTGTAAACTTCCTGTTGAATAGTTTGAATACGCCAATCACCTTTGTTGTTTGTGCAACTAACCAATCATAAATGGAGAGGAAGTGATCAGAAATGATCAAATACTTGGAATTGGCTCTTTCACAGGAAGTGTATGAATATCTCGAGGAACTTGATGAAATGAATTGGTCAGCCCGAGGTAATGTATTGAATCAATATTTGAGGAACACTTCAATTGGAACGACAGTAATATTTGATGTTGAATTGAATGAGGGTGAACATTCATAAACCAACCAATAAATGACTATTTCAGCATTGATACTAATACAAATTACCATTAATGGGCTTACGTGGTTTTCCGTCTTCACCCCCTTTTAGGACAACAGGAGATGGAAACTGCCTGTACAATGCTTGTTCCATTGCATTGTGTGGCAACGAGACCCTTGCACCTTACCTGCGTTGTCTTACAAGCATTGAGCTTTTTGTAAATTCTTTGTTTTATGTAAAACACCCTATCTTAGAGCAGCAGCATAACAAAGGCGCATTTTCTTGCATTGCAAATGCTTTTGCAATGTGCCTGTCCGATATAGCTCTGGATTCGCTTGCTAAGGACGATCTTAGTAAATCTGTTGTAACCGAATCATACAACAATGCATTGAATCGCCAGTGGAGCTCGTTCCTTTGCCTTCTTGCATTGTCAAGTGCAATAAGCCTTCCAATTGAGGCATACTTTCCCATCCCAACAACAAATGAAAGCACCTCCGAAGAGAAGAAAGATTCTTTGTCCACAATGTTTAATTGCACTATTCAGCCACGAGTAATAACTAAATTGAATTCTGATGAGAGGATTCACATTTTTCGGTGTGCACTGATGCCAATAGATTATTCTGTGGTGAGTAAAATTCCTGCACGTAAAAACCATTACGTTGCCCTCTGTAAGCCAAAAGACAACATCAGTGACCCAACCTGCATTCAGAAGTTTTTTATGAAGCCCGTTCTCTCCGGTATTGACGCAAGTTCGACCGAAATAAGGACGACCCCTTCATATGCTGGAAAAATATCACAGGCATTGTCTGCTCCCCAACCCTCATCTGGCCATCAACCTTCATCCGCTCCGCAACCTTTATCTTCTGGTACACAAAAAGTTAAAAAAAAGCAAGCTGTTCTTGATAATTTATTTCCGAAGAAAAGAAAATTCGGCGAGCAAAGTGGTGATGAAGAGGCTCAAATTCATAACCAACAACCGAAGAAACGGCCAAGCAGCTCGCTGGTACAAAAAGAATCATTTTCAAAACCGGATCCTTCTAGTTTTCCCACAGACATAGCCAATTACGCGAACGCATCCTCGTTAACTGATGAACGAAAGTACCATGTTCTTTGTAATGTTTGGAGACCATCGGCAACGTACACGTTTCCATTGGACAACGACAAAAGAAAGTTCCGTTTTGAATGGTTGAACTTATTCCCGTGGCTAGCGTATTCACAAAAGGTGGATGGAGCTTTCTGCATAAATTGCGTGTTATTTGGTTCGGAATGTAAAGGTGTGCACAATACAAGTAAACTGAACAGGCTATTTACATCCCCCTTAAGAACATGGAAAGTTGCATCTACCAAATTTCGTGAGCATTCGGAAAAGTCGCCACTACACAAAGCAGCCACATCGCGTGCAGCAATATTGAGATCGCACATGGAAAAGAAATCGGAACCCATTGATGTTTTGCTGGATGAAATGAAAAGGCAACAAATAGAAGAGAACAGACAAATATTAAGACCCATCGTTGGAGCAATTGTTCTTTGTGGAAGGCAAAATATTTCATTACGAGGACACAGAGATGATTCTTCAAACCCAACTTCAGGGAAAATGACGAAGCCTTTCCGAGTGCTAATGGGGGAAGGGTTTTCCGGAAATTTGAAAAGTTTGTCAGAAATTCAAGAGCCTTTGCACCCAGTAGCACGTAGCCAGCCCAACGATTTAGTTCCGCTATGCAAATATTTTTGTATTCATTGACTGTAAAAACAATCATTTTCTAAAGAAATGAATAATGTAATAATAGCGGGACTAAATTGCGGGACTAAATTGTCGGGCTGGCTACGCCACTGTTTGCAGCCCACCGGAAAAAGTGAATTTCTGTAACTGTACAGTAATGACGAAATAAGCAAATGAATTAATGTGCGTAGATAAATTTAATAACTTATCGGATTTTTTAAATTTATCTGTACATAAAACAATGGATGACGGGAATGCTGAGCCATATTAGAGAAATTAAATTGAGCGAATTTTTATGCTTACGTCAGCTACACGATGGCGACGTCTTTCATTTTGTAATTCTTTTTCTTTTTTCAAAAAATGCACCGTCATTGCTCCTATAGAATTAGAAAATTATATTAAGTAATAAGGCATGTTTCTGCATGGAACTAATATGCTGGACAATGGAACTAAATCGAACGGATAGTTACAGTATCAATTTTTCAGATCTTTACCACGAGAGGTTGGGAAAATTAAAAGGTCAGTTACTCGGTTGTGCCGTGTAAACAGTAATAAACAATTATATACAGTAATTGTACCTGATAAACCGACGCCCGAAGGGCGGAGTATTTTCAAACAATTCCGAGTGTTCCCAATTTCCGCGAGTTTTGATATTTTAGAAATAGAAAACATTTTCCGTGTTTTTATAGAGTTATAGAAAGACGCGGGAGAAAAGATAAATTGCATCACGCAACTTCGAGTTTCTCCCAAACTTTCACAAGTGTTATATTTGTTGTGTTCGTGTAGTGTACTCAGGGGAATAAGATGCTTGTGATGTTACTCTGAGTGTGTATCCACACCGGGCAGGCTTGAAAAATATGCCTGGCCACGGTGATCATGGGAAGGCATATTTTTCAAGCCTGCCCGGTGTGGATACACACTCAGAGTAACATCACATTTCACAAGTGTTTCTATAAACTCTATAGAAACTCTATTTCCTTTGTTAATTAAATGGCCTTTTAAAAACAGTAGAAAAGATAAATTTGAAAAGACACTGTCAGTCAAACAAACACAACGTGTGCTACTATACTTTGTGCTTTAGGTCTTCGCTTTCTAAGTTAGCAAAGTGTTGACTTTTTTGTAACGGTTCTTCGGCGTTTTCGGATGTTTTTCAACATTTTTTCAAAATTAAATATTGTTTGTATTTTGTCTTTTAAACTCCCGCGCAATCCACGCAACGCGCGTGAAAATTCCCGGTGTTTTTATCGAGTTATAGAAACACAGGTTTTTTGAGCTTTTGACCAATCAGGGATCGTGTTTTTAAAAGGCTATTTTATAAAACAGTATGTCAATACGGAAAAGTTTTATATTTGTTCTATAACATGCACAAAAAAACATAAAGAAGGAAGTTTTCCGATGTTATCCGTGTTGACATTGAGTTATATCAACACGGCTCTTAGCCAATCACCGTTCAGAATTTACAATTGCTATATTATTATTACACATATATAAACAGATTAATGCCCGGGCAAGCTTGAAAAATATGCCTGGCCACGGTTGGAATTTAACCTACGACCTTTGGAATACTAGCCGAATGCTCTGCCAACTGAGCTGCACGGTCAGGTCGATTCGGTTACTAGAAAAGTGAGATCTTGGGATATTTCCTCCCAGAAAATATTTGTATTTTTCTACCCGTATATGGCTGCAATTCCAGCATTTTCGGCCGGGAAACAGATTTCTGGATATTCAGCATTACATTATGCTGTAGTGAAGTACTTGCATGGCATGTTTATGTAGATATCACAACTCAAACAGGCAGCTTGACAAACTTAGAGGGCCAGACTCACACGAAGCGCCATCATGGTTGGCTCATAGCGGGAAAATGTTGAACATTTTGCGTCTCTAAATTGTCGGAAATGGCATTTTTAGAGTCTTCTTTACTTCTTTTGTTAGGCCCTTTTATTAATTCTTTCATTATAACTTTTGAGTTTATGCATGCTATCCGTGAGTCAGGACTAAAACTGGGTTGGGGTCACTTTGCCCCCTGCTTCCTTGGGGCAATTGCCCAATACGCTTTCTGACGATCAGGAGATTCCAAATTTTCTTAATTTCTTCCCCCACATTAAACTGTAAGTATATAGCGATACTTATCTTCATTGTTAAGTTAAGCAATACTAAAATATTGAAATATTGGGTAGGAAAGACTCTGAAAACACCATTTCCCACGGTCCAGGGGACCATTAGTTTTTATCAGGAGGCTGGTGGATGAGCTGACCCCCCTTGACCCCTCGTGGGAAAACTCGAAATTGTATGAAAACACTCCGCCCCTCGGGCGTCGTGTTTCCATACAATTTCTCGTTTCCCCAGTTCCACTCGTGTTGATATAACTGTATATCAACACGTAGCCTGCGTAGCAGGCGCTATTTAAAGGGGAGGGCGAGAGAAGCTAAGGGGGGGGGGGGATACAAAGGCGAGACAAAGAGAGCGAGGAAAAATGAAAGGGGCGAGAAAGAAATAGCTATTTCTTTCTCGCCCCTTTCATTTTTCCTCGCTCTCTTGCTCTCGCCTTCACATCTCCTTCCCTCCCCCCTTGCTTTCCCACCCTCGCTCTCCGCCTAAAAGCGTCTGTTACGAAGGCTAATCAACACGGAAAATGTTTTATATTTGTTAATTATAAAGAGCGACTCAAACTAAACAGCCAAGTTGTCGAAATTTTGAGGGCTAACGCCAGCATGAAATTTCTTGATCGACTTTTAAGCCTCTGTTCTCCACGAGGTTTTGCACGAATGTTCCACGTTTAGTTTCTTTCTCCGGACTAAGATTACCAATAACTCGACTCATTCAATTGTGACAGAATTTGAAGCGGCAAAACTTCAGCATAATTAAGTTCCGAGCCACTCCCCCCTGATATTTCTCCTCCAACGTGGCATATATCGACAATAAACCTTTTTTATAATGACAACAAAGCAATGTCCCGCGCGCGGACAATGTTTAGCAACATCTTGCACTGCAAATACATAAAATTTGGTTGGCCTAGCAATGATTTGATTGTAAATTTTTGTTAATTCACATCGCATTAATTAAGTGCTTATTCGCCCTGACGTCATTATGAGAAAGGTCTAAAAATTCGGCGCGTGAATGGAGTGACGTCTGAATTGGGAATTAATGTAGAGCTAATAGGCAATTTCAGCTGTTAGTTCATGCGTACAGGGAAAGATGGGATGTAAGGTATCACATTGCTGAGTATGCTTAAGAATAGAAAATGATCGGAAATGGGGCATATAAGGGAATCTCATACAGTCTATTATAAATCGCATTCTCGGTTACCTTGGATATACGGTACTGATTATACAGCCTTCTCCGCAGGCATTTCTTAATTTAATTATTGAATAACCGATGTTTTCTGATTGGGTTACTGTGCAGGGAGAAAATTCGGGAGAGATTTTAAGATTCACCGATTCTAAGTCACTGAACTATACAACAGAACTGTATATAGTTCACTGTTCTAAGTAAGTACCACGAGATGCCTGCGGAAGAGGCTAGGTATTATATAAAATTTGATTGAGCAATTTCGCTACGCATCTTGGTATTTTCAGTTTTGATAGGTTATAGATATATAGAATATGAAAACGTACCGCCAATATCAATGACACCTTCTATACTTGTAAACTGTAATCCAAATGTTTACTATCTTCCTTTACTGCCACGATTGGACAACGGAAATGCTGTAAAAAATTGCTTTAGTCAGATACTGTAGCTACTAGAAAATACATGCATGCAGAAACCCTCGCCTTGCTGACAAAACCATTTTATTTTCCGAACGTGAAGTATTTTAAGTAGTTGTCATGGTAACACGATAATTTTTTAAGACTATTTTTACAAATGAAAAATCCCCTATAAATATCACTTTTAATTACAACATCAATTTCCTAAGCATATATATGTTAGGTATGTTATTATACGTAATATAAGCTTGAATTTAAGGTAAAATTCAAGCACAAACGCTTCGCAAAACGTTTTAAAATGTTCTTTTACTATAGAACTAAACTGCCTTTATCGATAAACTTTGAGTTCGAAATAAAATGATTCCAAATACTCCCATGCAAATAACTTTGCTTAGTATAATAAAAAGTGTAATCAATAAAGAAACACTGAAATAATACGCTGTCTTGTTTCATATTTATACACAACGATCGGCTTTTAAATAATTACAGTAGGTATGTTATTATACGTAAGATAAGCTTCAATTTAAGGTAAAATTCAACCACAAACGGTTCGCAAAACGTTTGAAAGTGTTCTTTTAATATAGAACTAAACTGCCTTTATCGATAAACTTTGAGTTCGAAATAAAATGATTCCAAATTCTCTCATGTAAAGTAACTTTGCCTAGTATAATAAAAAGTGTAATCATTAAAGAAACACTGAAATAATACGCTGTCTTGTTTCATATTTTATATACGCAACGATCGGCTTTTAAAGTAATTACAGCCGAGATTACAGTATATTAAAAGCAAGCAATGCATCAATATTTAAAACAAACTTACCTTCGTTAACGTCGGCACCTTTACTTCCTTCTTTTAGCAATCCTCTTGCCTTTATTTCATCAAAAATCCTTTGCAATTTACAAAATCTTGCAAAAATGAAATATATTTGCAAGAAATCATCAAATCAATTTTGCTGTCGTCAATCGTCATGCAGCCGTTATAATGCCAATTTTAAATTGGACCAATCAGTGTTGCCTATTCATTACAGTCCGCTATATTATGAGATCAGTGAGGATGACCACCCACCGGAACACGCACAGTGACCCACGCCCGCGATATTTGATGAACTTTAGACTTCGCTAATGCTTTCGTTTTCCCGGGTGTAAATAGCCGGGGGGGTATTAGTACCCTCGCACGGCGCTTCGCGCCGTCGGCTCGGGGATAATTTCAGTTATATCCTAACATTAAACGGAAAAGGGAAACTGTCAATAATAGTATACATTTTCCCGCTATGAACAACCGAACAGGCAAATAGCAAGAAGGGTTACAGTCCGTTCTGCGCAAGTGCGATTTTTTGTTTTGTTTTGGTAGACTACTCATCTCTGGTTTCCATGGTTTCTAGCCCGATTGCGTAATATACGCGCAATTACATATTGTTGATACTGTACAAGTGGCAATACACAGTTTCGAAGAGATTTCCGCGCGTATATTACGAAATCGGACTGGAAATCATGGAAACGAGAGATGAGTAGTCTACCAACACAAAAAGAATCGCACATGCGCAGAATGGACTGTAACCCGTCTTTTAGTACGACATTAGATGTGTTAGATATAATTAGGCAAGTCGCACCGTCACAACTCTACGGATTAACCGTTAAATTAGAAAGACTACATCTATTCAGTGCACGTACAGAGTTTTACTGAAGTATATAGAACAAAAACTTCATGCATACTATTTACACAAAGCGCACTCTACATATGGTACTTATTAAGGTGCGATATATCTATACTTGGCTAACCATATATGTGTCTACTTTGTCTGTGTACGATTTGTCTACCTTGGGGGGCAGAGAGTTCGCGTTCACATCAAATTATAAGTTATAACCGACTTTAAGTCGAGATTGGGGTTAGCGGTTAGGGTCTGGCTAAAAGATAGAAGTTAAAGTTATGGGTGACAGCGCAAGTAACGCGATATCATGGTTAGCTATTCACAATGCTTTCCCGACACTAATATGTATTCTACATGGAACACTTGTGGCACATTTGTTTTTCTAGTATAGAACCTACAAAATGTGCCAGATAATACTGGGTTAACAGATTAGTACGTGGTAGAGTGATGCTAGACGCGCATTTTTTTAGTAGGCGGGTGGTTATTTTCGTTACGCACTTCGGCTAAAATGATCTCTGAAATAGTTTCGCTGCACGATGGTGAAACAGTGCAACAACTATCTCCAGAGTTTTTTAAAAAATACAGAGTTGAAGTACCGGTTGAAGTGGTTGGCACTTTCATCGGCATATATGGACTTGAAAGTGCCGTGACCTGGGTTAGCCGTTCTTAATGCTTTTCCAAAGTTATCGTGTACTTACAATACTCATGTAAACCTTTGTTTTGTTAATCTAGATGTGAGCTCTTATTCTCATTTCACCTGGGCTTTACGGTTAGCGTACAAATGTTCGGGGTTAGGGTTAGAGTTTGGGGGAGTATCTAATTGGAGCGGGTAGCGGGTCGCGGGTAAAAGGAGCGGGTAATTAAAAAAGGAGCGGGTAATTAAAAAAAGAGCGGGTAATTTCCCAGGTGCTAAATGCCGGTGGGGAATTTTAAAGAAAAAAAAAGACATTTTTTTATGAAAGTGTAACAACATCAGGACCATTTTTACTAAGTGAAACCATTGACTTCACATAAAAAATCTCGAAAATTCTATCAAACGTTAAATTGACAGATATTTAACAGCCTGAACATGTCTTATTATGACGTGCTGAAAATACGTACACACCAGCGCAACGTTTTTGGGTCACCAAATGGACAAAAATTATTATAACATGCACAAGTGCTACTCAAAACTATACAGTCTGTCTCGGCTTTTGCCTCACCAAACTGTGGAAAACTATGAACATATTGAACACGGTTTGCACGGTTAGGGTTTAGGTTTGCAGAACACCATTGAATTTATTCAGAACGGCTGATAGTGGTGTAGCATGTATACACATTTTTAGACTACACGTACAATAGAGCAATAGTTTCCAAACACAGGGTGTTTTAATAAGGCGCTCACGTTCAGTTTAAACCAGTGAACTCTAAAGCCCCGTTTACACTACGCTCAATTTTTGGTACGGCACGGATAAAATCGGTAACCGTATTGGTACTAGGCATGGCCCGATTGTGCTCGGCAACTTTTGAGCAACTTTTTGCGTTTGGAGCAACTTTTTTCAGTTCGAGCAACTTGAAGCAACTTTTTCGTTTTTGAGCAATTTCTGAGCAACTTTCAGGCTTTTTACTAAAATTAAAACTTTACAGCTTGAAATATTGAAATGTTTACAACTTCATTTTTTGCGATATATTTCTGTGCACATTCTACAGAATTTTATTATCAGTACAGCGTAATACATGATGTGCACAGGCTCAATTAAATATTCTATGTAATACGCTGTAAATAAATATTATTACACCCTTGAATGCATGCTGCTTCCTTGCTTTCCCTTGGTATTTGCTTGCTAGGGGACTAGAGTTGCCTGTGTTCTCTTGAAAACAAAATGGCGGCTTATAAATATACGATATTTTTATACGATATGAGACATACAGTCGTCGAACCCCAAACTTGAAATAGTTAGCGTAAGAAACGCAGTGCTATAAAGACAACACTTGCGATGTTATTTTATTGGAAGATTTGTTATGCTAGGTATTCGTGTTGATATTTGTATGACATTTGTCTTGCTATTTGTTAAACTTAAAACGTTTATTGTTAATTACAAGAAGTTCATCCGAGCGTGCAAAAATTGTATAAATCTCTTGATTAACGTAATACATACGGGCAACTTTTTGAATTTTAGTAGCAACTTTTTTTCTATTTCGGGCAACTTTTGAGCAACTTTTATGCTTTTTAGCGAGCAACTTTCTAGCTTTAGCGAGCAACTTTTTTTTATTTTACGAGCACAATCGGGCCATGCCTAATTGGTGCGGTGGTTCTTTTAAGAACCAAAAAAGTGGTACGGTACCAAAAATTCAGCGTAGTGTAAACGGGGCTTAAGGTCATGATGGCCGCCATGTACGTAAGGCATGTACGTATATAAAAACCCGCATAAGACATGTTCAGGTTGTTAAATATCTGTCAATTTAACATTTGATAGAATTTTCGAGATTTTTTATGTGAAATCAACGGTTTCACTTAGTAAAAATGGTCCTCATGTTATACACTTTCGTAAAAAAATGTCTTTTTTCTTTAAAATTCCCCACCTGCGCTTAGCACCTGGGAAATTACGCGCTCTTTTTTTAATTACCCGCTCCTTTTACCCGCTCCTTTTTTAATTACCCGCTCCTTTTACCCGCTCCTTTTTTAATTACCCGCTCCTTTTACCCGCGACCCGCTACCCGCTCCAATTAGATACTCCCGTCTCAAACGAGATGCCTAGGACAAGCAACTACTAAACATGCCCGTGAGTTTAAAGAAGCTTGGCATAGTTTAGACAAACAAACATTTAACCGTCACATTGACATCCCTACAATTTACTTACAACTGAAACGCGCTCACAAATCTCCTAATTCATCTTCATTAACCTTTAACCCATTCTCAACTTCCTTCCCTACACCGTCTCATGATAACAATAATCTCCCGCATTCGATAGTAACTAATGGCAATAACATAGTCATCCACCGTATATGAGCTGTTCTGCAATTTGATTGGTTGAATTACTCGCCGTATATCAGCTCATATACGGCGAGTAGCGAAAAACAAGATGGCGGTCCAAAAACTACATGAGTTTTGCGAAGCAGAAAAAGGAAAATATTCGCTTTGAGAATAATAATATTACAAGGAAAAACTCTCAAAAAAAATTTGACAGGTTAGCAAAATACATTTATTACGTAGAAATTAGTTTAAATGCAAGTTTTTTAAAGAATTAATACCGAAACAACAGCGAAAAAACAAGTTTATTGAGAATATAAATTGTTCAGAAAAGTTTGCAATGAACGACAAATGAATTTGCAGTCAACAAGCACTTACTATAGTACCAAACATCTCTATAATATATTTGAGCTTTCCTGTGAGATATAGAGGTTCTAAAACCATTTCTTTCACTTCGTCTTCGAGTTGTAAAACAGAAGTATTTCAAATTTTCAAGCGGTGTTTGGCCGAAAAAATTGTCAACACATTGTAACAGTGAATAATTAATTACTGCTTCAGTTAATGGCTATATTAGACTATATTATAAAACAATTATACCATTCGCTCTCGTCGTATATGGCTGATAGCCGACTCGGTGCTACGCACCTACGAACTGCTTGTTTAGTTCTCCCACGTTTGTGGGTTCCTAACAGGTTGGTTCTTCCACAGAAGGTTGCGGACACATCCTCATATTGACAGCCCTGGAAATGGTATCTACCATATATATCACGGTGAGAGGGAAATAGATTTGTCCTCAGCTGCAAATTAACACGTTCTGCAAATCCTGGGCCCCCTCTGGGCTCCTTTTTTTTACTTTTCTTTGGGGTGTTACACCCTAGTAGTTCCGGCCCTAAATATATCAAAATGATAAAAGGTGGGAATTTTGCTTACACTACCTTAGAGTATATCAATATGTCACATGGCTATAGTTATTTGGTCATATTTTCAGTAAATTCTACTTGTACAGTACAGAAATAAATTTCCAAAGGAATTCCATGCCAAAGGTTGGTCAAAGCTAATTCAAAGCTAGATTAGCGCTATAAACCTTTGGTTAAAATTCAACCTGCTGTTTGCCTGTTTTAGTTTACGTAATGTAAGAATCAGGTGCCATATTCCAGTACGAATAGCCACTTCGTTTAGTTTATGCATTTCTCATTTCTGCACGTATCACGTAGACAAAATTTCGGTAGAAATACTTCCAAATTTATAACAAGCTTTTGGAAACTTGCTTTGAGTTTAGGTTAACCTAGGGTTAAGATAATCGACTTTCGAACTTCAAGCAAAAATGGCGTCCGTGTTCACATTTGCCAGAGAATAATTACATACCGTACAAAAAGTTACAAATCTTACCATTAATCACACGGCTGCAAGCTCTCCAATATCATCATTCAGTCCCGCTTTCAAACTTAAGCATCTGTATTTAATTCTTGGATCTCTATCTTTACTATAACAACATGCTTTTCACCTCGATAGTCAATAACTCAAAAAACAAAATTTCGAAACGCCCCACTTCCTGGTATGGGACGTCCCCTTTCTGAGAACTAGCACTCAAAAATGACGTCACACAATCACTAAAAACAATATGTCCAAAAGAGTATAGGCAAACCGGCAAACGTGAACGCGTTTTTATCATATTTCAGGCACTGGCCACTGTGCGATAATCACGAACGGACAACTAAAGCCGCTTTCAATTGTGTTAGTCGTATAGTTAACCTGCACCGTAGCACAGAGTAATAATAGACCGTAGCGTGAGAACGAACGAATATGTAGGTATGCAAATGTTTTTTAGGCAAAAGCTAAAATGTGATTGGATTGCATAATTTCTTGGTCTTCCCCTGCCATTTTAGGAATAATGAACTCGAGATAAACAGCTTGACTTCACCGCCGGGTGATTTCCAATTTTCCGAGAGGTTCAGTTCTTTGGAAACCAATTGCTTAAGTGACAATGTGCCGTCCCAACTATACATCCTTTCCCATTATACTCTTCAAGTTAATATTACTAGCCATGTTTCTAGTAAAGAGTCTTTTAAAAGTAAAATAACGGAGCACGGCAAGACAGGTCCGACCCGTCTGAATGCTTATCTTCAAGGATTGAAGATTCCAAACTTAAGCATCTGTACGTATATAATTCTTGGGCCTCTAGCAACACATCGGCACACTCACACAGTCACACATTGTATTTAGTTTTGCCACAGGCGGCCCAATCTCGCAAGGGTCAGTATAGACTATATAGTATGAATGTATATTATATTAATGTAAATTATAGTAAAAATGTGTCGTAAAATATAAATTTTAAAATGAAGTTGACTTGCCTATTTGATAGTGTGTGTTCTCCTTTTATTCCTCCTTTGTTGGACTAATATTTTCCAAGACTTTGTACTCTATGTTTCTAGTATACATGAAACATGATGTTTTAGACGGCGGCTTGACAGGAATGCAATGTTAACAACAATGAAAAGATATCTTTATTGGCTTGCAACTTCGCTTATAAATCTCAAAAGCATATTTTGTTTTGTCTCTCAAAACCATCTGTTCACACGCGCGATGTCCCGCGTGGCGATGACGTAAATAACATTAACTTAAATTTATGCATGCACGTTCATAATGAAGGTCCAAGTTCAAAACACCCCCGCCCGTGGCGTGAACCCGGGGGAAACGTCACTCTTCTTCGTGATGGGCTTCCAGCAACGCTAACTTTCCAACTGGACGAACGTAGGTTCCGGCTTTCATCACAATTTCAGCTGATCTCACGAGTCCGTCCGCACTTGCGATCGGCGCTACAACCCGTCCTAGACGCCACTGACCTCTCAGAACGTTATCCTCCACGATAAGTACTAGATCCCCTCTCCAAAGATTTCGCTGTATCGTACGCCATTTGCTGCGTTTAATCAAATGCGGCACATACTCCTACATCCACCGTCGCCAGTATTGGTCGGCTAGAAACTGGCTGTGTCTCCATCGACGACGTAAAGACATATCTCGCTTGACGAATTCGCCCGGTGTTAGATTAGCACTTGCGCGTCCGTGGAGAAAATGATTTGGCGTTAGAACACTCACATCTGTCGCTGGCGTGCTGCTTCCTCCATACACAAGTGGCCGAGAATTTAGAAGAGACTCGACTTCCGCGACTACTGTAAGAAAAACTTTGTCCACCGCGACGACGTTACCCATAATCGCTTTCATGGCTCTTTTTGTGGACTAAACTAAAGACTCCCAAGCTCCACCAAACCAGGGAGCAGCAGGTGGAATGAAAATCCATTGTACGCCGCGTGCACTAAGTTCGTCGGCGACTCGTTCTTGATCGATTTCAAGAACGGATTCTCGTGACTCACGCTCGGCGCCGACGAAATTGGTACCGTTGTCGCTCAGAATGCGGGCCGGGTTTCCACGCCGAGCTAGGAAACGTCGTAAGGCCATTATGAACGAGTCTGCCTCAAGGCTGTGGGCTACTTCGAGGTGCACGGCACGCATGTGCATACACGTAAACAGGCAAATGTTACGCTTCTCGATTCGGTTACGACCAATACGGACAGAAAATGGTCCTGCATAATCCAGTCCGACATTCTGGAATGGGACACTAACGCCGGCAAGGCGTGTAGATGATAAGCTGCTCATTCTTTGTGTGAGGGGCTGGATGCAACGTTGGTGACATAATGGGCATTTGACGGTGCAATTCTTGACTTCCGAATGGCCGCGTAGAATCCAATACTTCTCACGTATATGGTTGAATACGTGCTCAACTCCGGCGTGGATCAGTTTCCGATGGTAATGGATGACAATCAGACGAGTGATGTCGTGTCCGTGATCTAATATGATGGGATGCTTTGCTTCCCATGGCAGTTCGGCTTTGTCAATACGCCCTCCAACACGTAAGATTCCATTCACCAACTGTGGATTAAGATCTGCGATTCGACTAGCTTGCGCGGCAGGACGACCTTTCGACAATGACTCGACTTCAACTCCAAAACGATCTTGTTGTGCAGACTTGATCCAATACAGCTCAGCTTCCTCCAATTCTTCGACACTTAGAACTTCCGCGTTCCGCCGATCTTTCTTACGCAGGTTATGACAGAACCGCAGAATCCATGCCGTAACGCGAACAAGCTTCAACCAGTTGCAATAGCTGGCTGGATCAAGAAGCTTTGGCACAACCACTTCTGCTCCTAGCACTTTCTTCTTCATCTCCCTCTGGGCGGTTGGAGAAGGTGGGCCAGGAATATCATCGATGGGCCACTCTGACTTATCGGACTTTAGGAAATCTGGGCCGTTTATCCATCGTGATTCTGGCTTAAGGTCGTTGGCGGCGACTCCCCTTGTTGCAATGTCAGCCACATTCAAATCCGTTCTTACGTGATGCCATTGTCCGGGATCACTCTCTGAAATCACTTCGGCTACTCGGTTTGCAACAAATGGTTGGAAATTTCGCGGCTCTCCGTGGATCCACCATATCGCCGTGGTTGAATCGGATAAGTATGTAACATGAAGCATACTCAACCCTAACTGTTCGCAGATGGTTTTTGCGAGAAGCACAGCTAGCTGACAACCCATCAGCTCTCCTCTGGGAATGGAGATCGTTTTCAATGGCATGAGGCGTGTCTTCGCCATGACTAGGTGACATATGACTTCACCGTCCACAAGTACTGCACGCATGTAGGCGACAGCTGCGCAGGCATCTTCCGAAGCGTCACAGAAAACCACAAGCTCTCTCGTCAATGTTTTTGATGACAGACTGTAAATGTACCGTGGTACTGCGAAAGCCTTTAGGGCTGCGACCTCGGATTCCCACTTAACCCACTCAGATGCAATGTCGGCTGGCAAGGGTTCATCCCAATCTAGTCCTCGGGATCATGTGCGTTGCAGGGTGATTTTTGCACGTACCGTAAATGGACTCGACCATCCCAGTGGATCATATAGGCCAGCTAATTTGGCTAGAATACCGCGTTTGGTCGACTGGGTGGATGGACGTTCAACATGTGCATAAGCGAGTCCTAGAGTGTCTGATCGTGCATCCCACCGAACTCCCAATGCTCGACCAGTTGGCAACTCACCTTGCTGTAAGTTTTGCATCAGTCACGTCACACTCGACCTCGACAAGCCATTCGCCATCGGCTTCAATAGACGATGGATCGGCTTTTTCAAGTTCGTTTATTACAATCCGAGCCTTTTCTTTAGCTTCTTCAATATTTTTAGCATACTGACGTACCTTAGAAACGCTTTCTTTGTTGTTTATTAGCTCCCTAACGCGATTTACATTCCTTGTAATGCCTGACTTGGCGACTTTTTTCTTCGATCGAAGTTTCTCGATAATTTCCACTTCTACTGGCATTTCAAAGTAGTTCTTAATCCGGGACGAAGGACCAGCTGTTTTAGACGGCGGCTTGACAGGAATGCAATGTTAACAACAATGAAAAGATATCTTTATTGGCTTGCAACTTCGCTTATAAATCTCAAAAGCATATTTTGTTTTGTCTCTCAAAACCATTTGTTCACACGCGCGATGTCCCGCGTGGCGATGACGTAAATAACATTAACTTAAATTTATGCATGCACGTTCATAATGAAGGTCCAAGTTCAAAACACATGATAAAGGCTAACGATTCCCGATTGTCGATACGACGGCACAGCACTTCGTATCGAAAATTTTCTCACTCAAATCGCTTTATTCTCCAAACAAATTCGCCAGCATGTACAACAAATGCCGTTCTTCGAAAATACAGAGCAACCTCGTACCCAGGCTCTTACCTACGCACGCCCCAAGCTGCGGAAAGACCCTGGTGCCGGCTGGTCACGTGCCTCCCAGGATATTAAATTACCAAGGGAGGGATGGACAAATCTAAATTACAATGCTTCCACTTTGCAATAGTAAAATTCGTCGGCAAGGAGCGGACGTATTGGTTTGAATTGCAAAAAGTGTAATTTGAGAGTACTTTATATCGCAATTTGTCATTGTATAATTTGCATTGAACACTTCGAGGAATACTTCTTGTCAAATTGACAATTATGCGCGCGTTTGTGTTCTTTTTGTCATTCACATGCTGCCAGGCCATAGAAGCAAAGTTGATAATTTCAATGGAAACTCGAACGAAGATGCTCGGGGATGCTCGAGTTTCATTGCATTTCTTGCTTGTTTGGAATAAATAGCGCATTTCATAATAACATACTGTACTGAAGCCGAGCCAATGAAGCAAGTTCTTTGTTTGGAAAGTATTTATTTATTTATTCAATTTCGCCAGGTTAAATTACACGATTGATAACATTGTGTTCAAACTTCGACAAGAGTTGCAATTTAAACATACAAATCTCCGTGTTTTTGGGTCCTGCATCAAAACAACTGTGCAGGGCTTTCAAATAATTCTGTCGTAAAGCACACGAGCAAATTTTATTTTGACAAATTTTATTTGATCAAATGCATTTGATCAAAAGCTAGCATGCTAGCTTTTGTTCAAATTAAATGCATTTGTCACAATAAATTTGTCACAAATTTATCATCTACACGAGCAAAATGTCTTTGACATTCAATTTGCCCGTGTAAACGGGCCTTAACAAACTCTTAAATGTACTTAACCATATATTATTTATTCGACAAAAGATGTTATTTATAATTTGTATCCTGCCAACGCTTTATATTGAAAGTCTCTGATTTTCATCTGACCCATTGTTGATGTTTGCAAGGGATCATATTTACTAAACAAGTCGATTTTCTTTCTCCATGGAAATCATTTGAGATATCTAATCAGGACGGTTCGTGTATTGTTATAGTTGTGTCTCCCTTGAATTCACTGATACAAGATCAAATATCTCGACTGAAATCAAGTGGCCTTCGCACGTCTGCCATTCAGGCCCATTCTATAAATATTCGCAAAAAATATTCCATGGAGAAATCACAATTGGATTGTACATTTTGGGTTTAAATGGGGATTACTAACATACGTATACGGATGACTATATTATTAATTGCGGTAAAGTATATTGGTAGATGATATTCATAAACAATTGACTTACTTCTGTTGACATGGGTAAAGGTGTACTGTAGCAGATCTAGTTTCATCACTCGAGGAGGACACATTGACAAAGTCAGTGTAAAAGCCAAACTGCGCCTTCGACTTTCAACTGCAGCAACATTTGCCGAAGATCTGGCAACGGATAGAAAAACTTCAGGGCATCGCTTGGATCGTGAATCTTTTACTAACGATTTCTGTTCGGAAATTACATTCTTGAACGTCGTTCACAAGGACGGCACTCGATCGGCAGATCAAATAAGGAAAATCATCAACATGTGGCAGTCTCTCGCCATGAATCAACTCCGTGTTATTCAAAATTTTTTAATTTGTTTTGTTAAAGAGATTCTTACAATGTATCTGATCTTGTACACCATTATATAATCGACAACGAGAACAATTTTCAGTTGATCCAGGAGATCTTTTTGTTAAATTTCTTTGGCGTGCTTTTGCTAAGCCGATATAGTGACAGCGAAATATGAGATATTTGTAATCCTTGAGAGTAATATTATACTCTTTCGGTTGCAACACATGATTAATCTGTTGTTTTAAAATATTGTCAAGAAAAAATCTTTTATTATTGTCTCGTACAGTACAGTTAGAATTTTACTATTTTACAAATTTAGAAACAGTTTCAATACGTACAAATAATTTCTACCACCCCTCCCTGAATAGCAATTTATTTTAGCACCCAAAATCTGGGAGCCACGTAACCAGCCGGCACCAGGGTCTTTCAGCAGCTTGGGGCGTGCGTATGTAAGAGCCTGGGTACGAGGTTGAATACAGAGGTACTTCGGCGAGATTTACAAGTTTTGGACCATATTTTAACAATGGAAATCAAAACCCATTTTATATTGAACTTACCCGGACCGAAAATTACTACGGCGAACGTCTGCGCAACCAGGCCTCCTTTACCGTTGGATTTACAGGGGGGGGGGATGCCACTGATATATTCACGATAATATTTCGAATTAAAGTATCATATTCTACCATACTTTCCAACAAAGAGCCGCTGTATATTACTTCTTCCTTAAATTTCTTCAATCTCCGTCGTTTAATTTTCTTTTCTTCGAGAACATCTCGAGTTTTATACAGTATCCGATCGAAGGAGTTTTATTTTGAATATCAAATTTCAAATAATGTAAACAGTCGCTACGCGGCCGCGATTGGCTGGCTGTTCCCGAAAATATCTGCCCCC
>CACRXK020007291.1:0-23181 GCA_902702795.2 Paramuricea clavata
GTATCTAAAAGTCGAGGGTCGAGAGTCGAGAGTATAGGTCGAGAGTCGAGAGTAAAAGTCGAGAGTAAAAAGTCGAGAGTCGAGAGTAAAAAGTCGAGAGTCGAGAGTAAAAAGTCGAGAGTCGATCGAGAGTAAAAAGTCGAGAGTCGATCGAGAGTAAAAAGTCGAGAGTCGGCAAATGCCATCAGAAACAACAAAGTCAAAATATTTTTAACCACGTTTACATAGCCATTCCGTAACAAGTACCAACGGCTGAAATACAAACTTTCCAATAAATATTGCTACAACAGTCAATAATAATAACGTGATAACAAAAACAAAAAAGATTGGATAAGAAAATAATATCGCATTTGATGCCTCAATCTTGCTAAATGTTTTCACATGTCATTTCATTCTAACTGACACATAAACTCGGCTGAATTTTGACAGCCATCTCCAGGCTTGTAACTAAAATGTCACTTATTCATTAACGTACGTTTCAGTATCAAACGAGAGCGTATTAAGAAATCCACGTTGATCACAATCTAACGATTCATACAATTGTGAATTCATAAATACGAGCCAGTAAAAATAGGATTCTTTTGTCGTATGTGCGACTCTATCGGGTGGTAATATGTCTCGCACGTAATTGTAAAGTCCTAGTATTTATATGTAGCTTCACATATGAGTAATTTTTCGCGGAAATAGGTGCATGTAAAAGCGGGAAGGATGGACAGTAATATATAAGGAAGCGATAAAACTAGTTATTAGATAATAGTTATTATTATTGAATGTTGTGGCTAAATTTTCAGTTGCGAAAGTTTTTGTTTTATATTATACTGGATTATTCCTTTGATTGTATATGCCTCTTGTTTACTTTAATTTCGAGAATTTGAGCATACTAAATTATGTTTCGCAAATATTGTTTGCTTTATGTTCAGATACACAGGAAATGAAATGAGTTCAGCCGTCATAGGCGTATGGGCGGGAAGAAATTTACCCGATCGACTTTTACCCACCGAATAAAATTTTCCGTGTAACTAAATTTCCAAAATTGTCGTTGGGAAGTAGACAAAAATGTTTTCCTATTTGTCGATTCCTCGTTACTTTTACATATTTCTGTTATTTTCAAATACCATATTGCATGTACTGTCTTCTTTTTAAATTTATTTCCCCCAATTTTTGCCCGAATTTATACGTTTATAATTTGCATGACTTTATTTTGACTGGGGGGCGGGACTGCCTCCCCCCCCCTCGCCCGTACGGCTATAATCAGCCGTTGTTACGGATTGGTTATATATTGTGTTAAAAATATTTTGACCCCCCAATGTGTTGTTTCTGATGACATTTGCCGACTCTCGACGTTTTACTCTCGATCGACTCTCGACTTTTTACTCTCGATCGACTCTCGACTTTTTACTCTCGACTTTTTACTCTCGACTTTTTACTCTCGACTTTCGACTTTTACTCTCGACTCTCGTCTTTTACTCTCGACTCTCGACTTTTACTCTCGACTCTCGACCTTTACTCTCGACTCTTGACCCTCGACTTTTAGATACACTCGGTTCGGTGGGTGATCATCCTCACTGACCTCAAAAATCTGGCGGACTATCATGAATAGCAAACACTGTTTGGTCCAATTTAAAGTTTGCATTATAACGACTGCATGACGACAGCGAAATAGCAAACATTTCTTGATTTGATGATTGATAAATTTCTTGCAAATATATTTCATTTTTGATCGCATTTTTGCAAGATTTTGTAAATTTTAAGAAAGAAATGGCAAAAGAATCGGCTAAAAGAAGGAACCCGACGTTAACGAAGGTAAGTTTGTTTTAAATATTGATTTTATAATTGCTTTAAAACCTGACGGCCTTTGGCTTTGCGTATATGAAACAACTAAACAAGACAGCATATATTTTCAGTGTATCTTCAATATTAAATCCCTCTTTTATTATATTGAATTTTTTAAATAAAATTAAAAGAAAGCAAAGTTATTTGCATGCGAGAATTTGAAATCATTTTATTGCAAACTCAACGTTTATCGATAAAGCCATTTCATTAAAGGCAGTTTAGTTTTATAAAGAACACCTTAAAACTTTTTGGGAAGCGTTTGTGGTTGAATTTTACCTTAAACTGAAGCTGGGGAAATTAACAATTTTGTAATTAAAAGTGATATTTTTAGGCGATTTTTCATTTGTAAGAATATACTTAAAAAATTATCGTGTTACCATGACAACAACTTAAGATACTTCATGTTCGGAAAATACAATGGTTTTGTCAGCATTGCGAGGGTTTCTGCATGCATGTATTTTTTAGTATATAAATGTATTTTGTTCTCTATCTACTCACAATTGGTTATTGAGTTTTCGATTGGTTTTATCGTGCGTATCCATTGCGACTGGTTTATAGACAATTTTGCATGGAGTGCAGGCCCGTAGCTGGGGGGGCTGGGGGGGGGGCAATGCCCCCTCACTCGGTGTGGCAGTGCCCCCCAGTGCCCCCCCACTCGGAAATTGGGTATGAAAAATTTAGAGAAAGGGCCTGGAAACAAATTGTAATAATAGAAAAAATTCTGTAAAATTTGTGGAAAATTTCGTGATTTTTGAAAAATTTTGTTAGGTTTCGGAAAAATTGAGTGTGTCTGGAAAAATTGGTATGTCCTGAAAAAATTTTTGACCCCTAAAATGTTACACTGACCGAAATTTTACACTGACCGAAAACTGGTCGATAGAATAAATTCGGGAAAAAAATTTTCCGTCTGTTACATTTTTTCTGCAGTGAGTGCCCCCCCAGAGATTGAGAGCCAGCTACGGGCTTGATGGAGTGTCGTCAACTTTCTTTGTGGTTCTAGTATCTCGCTTTCTTTAAATTTACAGCTCTCACAAAAATTTAGACAATGATCCTGTGTACGGGAAAGTATTCGATTTTATTCAAAAAATTCATTATAGAGTTCTAGAATACTGTGTATTTATTATTTTATTATACATGTTATGTATAAGAGTATAAGCCCCCTAGATGAATGTGCGCTTTCTAGAAATAATAAGTATACCTGTTCTTCTGCTAAACTCGTATTGAAGGGTAAATTATCAGCATGTTCTATGTCACATTGAAGTTGGTATGTCCTATAAAAGAGGGAGTTAGTTAGTTTTTACTCAAAGAACGTGGTAATTTGTAAATAATTAGTAATATTTGTAACTTTTTTACACTTATCTACATTACAATATAGGAAACTCTCACAGTGTGTGCATTCTTCTAGCGTTTCAGTCGTCTTTTGTTTTTTTTACAGCTCGATGATTCATCCTCGTTTGTATCAGTCTTGTTTGCAGTTTCGCCCAACTCGTTTAAAATCTATTTTCAATAATATGAGAACAGCACACGTCGCGTGAATTTATAATTGGATCTGGAGTTATCAGATTATGTAAATTTGTAGCTAAAATTCATTCATATTTGACTAACCTTACGCCGGTCTCTTGTTGTTAATTGCGCAGGTGCTTTCTTCCAAATAGTAGGCACAGAACTTGGTTTGAGTCGTTGGTGCAAACCATCCAAATAAAACAGACGCTCAAAACAATCCGTTGAAAAATGGTCTGAACAAATCATGAATCGAATTTCCCGCGAGCTTGGATAAAAATTGGCGCGCTTAGTTTGCACAAATCTAACCCATATTCGTCTCAACGATTCGTCATTTGGGCTCTTATGCAATGATATGCCCGCGTTTTTGTCAGAAGTATTGCTGCAAACTTGGACAAGACAGCGCGATGAATTAAGGCATAATCGAGTTTTACTAACTTTTAACTATAGCTGTGAATAGCCGTGTACGTATAACTCATGCCAAATATGAGATATCACGCTAAAATTTTGCGAGACAACTTCTTTATACGCATTCTTTACAATTATGAAAAAAATTCGTGTTATCATAACAATTACTTCAAATACCTCGTGTTCGGAAAACTTAATAGTTTTGTCTGCAAGGCGACGGGTTTCTGCATACATGTATTTCTAGTTATAGTTAATAATTTCTAGCCATCGTTTCGTTCTGGCCGTGTAGCTCGGCGAGGCTGATTTGGAATCCGTAGGCAGTCGATAGCATCTTTAATGGTCGGTAGCATCATTTATTCATTCGGTGTGGCGACAATTACCGACGAATAGTTCCGACTCCGAGTTTGTGTTGACAGTTTTCATGATTTGCATTCAACCGCAGTTACTTCTATTAACTGTGATTGAACGCGCTACAGTTTGCATTAATATATGCACTATTGCAGTGCTAAACAGTGTTATATGCGCTCAAATTACTGTTCGTTATTGAATCGTTATTGTTATGTTCAATAGCGAACTTAAGCAAACCTCAACCTACTACGGGGACGTGACAAGAAACCGCCTTAAATTTTATACGTTTATAATTATAAAGAACTACTGTTAAGAACTTCAACAAGCAGGACGAAAGTGAAGCGAGAACAGCTAATAATAGTCATACTAGTGCAAGAAAGTGAGCAGAATTTAATAATTAAAATCTCACGGACGTTCTAGACGTCGCCGTAGCTCTGTTTTACAACGGCAAAATACAAATTATTACGTCTTGTATACAACGCTTACGTTTTAAGCTGGGACAACAGCTATTTTAAATTGGGCCCTAGAACTTTTCTCAATCTTAAACCCAGTGTTAATTTTAATCCTTAAACTGTATTATTTTCATACGATGGAGAATAAACGACAGATTTTCTTCTGCAATCATTTGGTTCAACGAGTTTGTTTGCTGTCGCCGTTGCGTTCCCGTCCTACATGCTTAAGGTCGCTAATATATGCAAAGAGGGGGTTTTGAACTAAATTTATTTAGCGCATGGAATTGTGGTCGTGCGCGCTTTCTATGCGCAGAACATACATTTTAAACTCGCTCGAGTCTTCGAATTTTTATCGAATTTCTAAAGCTTTTCAAGTCTAATGTTACGCTTACAGTTGTTTCACTGTCAGTTCTATATTTTTATAAAGTTTTGGTTTCTTAGTGTGATAACATAAATCTGTGTATATAGTCTATAAAATGTGGTAAATGCACCTAGCAGTAAACAGACTTGATATGAAATTTGATCTTAATTTGCCTGTATGCCAATGAGACGCACATGTTTAATATCTGTCACCTCTGATTGCCCTTTAATCCCTGGTCTTTGCTATCAGTTCCATCCACATTTCACAGCTCACTAGTCGCTGCGAGTAATCACTGTGCTTGATATAATTTGTGCTGTTTTCTGTAGTTCTATTTGCTTTTAATGCCCGCAGCAATCCATACCTTGCAGGTACCCTAGTTGATCGATATGGCGGATGACGATCAGGATAGGCAATGCAAATATCAACAGGGAAGAGACGATGAAATCGATAAATTACACTGGCTATCATGCGTTTTACAAAAGCGTTGCGATGAGTAAACAATAGGACCATTTATACAGTGATAATTTTGAGATGCTGCTAACTTTAAACTTTATAACTGATTTAATAATACAGCTGCATCTAATTTAGTGTCCAAACAACGGATATATAAATAGTTTGCCAAATTGTTGTTTGTTTAATAAGAAACCGAACAAGCCTTGTACTAAAGTACATATATAATATATGTACTTTAGTATAATTACATAGTGATTATAAAAATTCTCCACGCTGATTGGTTGCCGTTGAGGTGATTATTACGCGATAATCACCTAAGCGATTTTCAAAATGGCGGTTGAAGCCGTTTTACGAAGAAATGTGCATTTTAAAATTTGTTTCCAAATAATCACCTATGAAATTATACTAAAACAATTATTCACCTCAGGCTCGGTGATTATCGTGAATAAAAACCACGACTTCGTCTCGGTTTTTATTCACCGATAAGCACCTCGCCTTCGGCGAATAATTGTTAATTAATGACGGGCTTTAGGACCAATGCAATTTGACAACAATTAATAGTATTCTATCTAAATAGCAGTTAAAATAAAGTGCACGGCACCTGAACTGTTCAATATCTTGCTTCTAAAACCATAAATATACATCTACATATTATGCAAATACCACCATATTTATTTACATTAGAACCCAAGCTTTCGCGGCTCACACGAAATATTACGTCGGTGATAATAAGAGAGTAGGATCAAAGTGCGCGTTGTCACTCGCTAACCACATCAGCTGTCTGGATTTGCACCACGTGACCTCTTCGAATCGTCCGATAGGGAGGAATCTTATGACACCATAACAGCCTTTATAAAATATTTTGTGGACACGTTTGTGCCATATAAGGAAGTTGGGGACACGTTTGTGCCATATATGGAAGCATGGTTTCCTCGCGCTTCGAATGGTGAAATATTTGGATCATCCTACCCTCTTATTATTAGTGAAAATCACAGACGTAATATTTCGTGTGAGCCGCGAAAGATTGGGTTCTAATGTAAATAAATATGGCGGATTTTGAAAATATATAGTATTTGCATAATATGTAGATGTATTTATGGATTTAGAAGCAAGATAGTGAACAATTTAGGTGCCGTACACTTTATTTTAACTGCTATTCAGATAGAAAACTATTGTTGTCAAATTGCATGCATTGGTCTGAAGCCCGTGCTTTAATTAAGAAATAGAAAACGAGTCGCGTGCGTTTATGGTGTGATAATGCACGCGGGGAATGTTGGGAGAATACGAGAGAAGCGTGTAAAACACGAGGCGTACATGAGTGTTTTACATGCTTCTCGAGTATTCTCCCAACATTCCCCAAGTGCATTATCGCACTATAAACGCACGTGACTCGTTTTCTATTTCTTTTATAAAATAAGTAGAAGATATTACATAGTAAACAATTTTAATCAAAAGATCGACGTTGAAATTCTCCAAACATGTACTCAGTGACGTCACGCACATGCTTTTACTGTCACTTGAACTTTTAAGCGAGCGAAGGATTAAAATTGCCAAAACAATATACAAACTTTTCATGCTATAAAGCCGGAAAAATTGTTTAAAATAGTGAAAATATAAAAAACAGTGACACACAGACTAATTTGCGAAAGCTTTTCAGCATCTGGGATGCTGGATTTTCCATGGCAGACGGTAAATCGTAAGTTTCGTCGTGTCTATTAATTATACTCAGTTTTAATTTTCGAAATTATGGTATTTTTTGTTTTTCGCCGAAAATATATCTAGCAGTTATTATCAGAAGAATTGAAAATACTTTCTAAATCACTTATGTTCAGTTTTTGTTGCCTTTTTGTATGTATTTGGTCTTCCGGTATCCTTTTGTAGTTTTTTTTCTCGGCTATTCTGTACGCTTTTACCCAAAACTTGTCAAGACAACAACAAATTCGCCGAATGACAATCCGGTTAGTTTTACGTAAAACTATAGAAAATTGCTTTGTTCCTTTGGTCTATTTCTTCTTGCTTTCTGGTAAATTTCGTATTTTAAAAGCTCTATAGTTTTGTTTATATTTTTGGCTTAAAAGCAGTCTTGAAGAGGGAAAAACAGAGAAGAGCAAGGCAGTGCCACAGATCACAGCGCATTATTGCGTCACACGTGCACTGCACGCGCATTAGCCAATCAAATCGTCTGTTGTATCACACTTATATTATAATTAAAAGCAAAGTTAAAATCGTTCGGATGCAAATGTTACGAGACTATACCCAAATGGAAATATTGTGTAAACCATTTCTCGATACTATTATTATATGGCTCTTCGAAATTCTCAATGCCGACTGGTTGACAAGCGGCGTAAAGACCCATATCCGGACGGTGGTCCGTATTTTCCGTATCTGGACCAGTGTACCGGATGTCGTTTATCTGGCGAGTAATTTTTGCTTTGGAAACAGAAAAAAATTTTGCTTGTTAATTTTCCAAATTGTGTGTCATTAAAATTTACAGATACAAATTTCAAACAACCAAATTGTTTTTGATTGAGCATGCATGCCTACCGTATATTGTTACCCAGTGAAACTGACGATAGCCGATTTAATTCGCGCAAAAAACATATGCTCACAGTCTCAGTTCAGCCATATAATAAACCGAGTATTGAGCTCGCTTGTTCGGTGTGTACTGTGAAATATCGGACCTTTGTTTTTTGCATGGACCTCGCTCCTTCGACTAAAAAACCTCGATCTGATATTTCACAGTGCAGACCTCACCCTTAGTCAATAAACCGTTAGTATACTAACGGTACGTTTATTAAACATCTCAAGCGGTCTTACTAAATACTGCCCGGAGCACCCGGGGACGCCCGGGAGCGCCCGGAGACGGTCCGAGAGCGCCCGAGGACGTCTGGAAGCGAACGGGAGCGCGTGCGAACGCGCAGGGATATACAAGATAGTATAAATCAGTCCACGATACTTTTTTAGTCTCTATGAGGCATTGTATTAATGAAAAATTATATTAAAAGTGATTTTCATCCAGTCTAGCAACAAGCGGTGAAGAGTGGTCGCCCACGCAGGCAGTTGTGCGAAACATGAGCTTATATTTATTATAGATGTAAGTTTTGGCGGTTATTAAATTAAACTAAAGTTAAAATAAAAATTAAGGCTAGTTTTGTTTTAATATACCAACTGCTGAGAACAAGTCAGTTGTCGTTTGCAGGCGTTCGAAAAAATGTTGTCATCAAAGGCTGAAAAACTGTGTTTTTGTTTTCTGGATAACTCATAGAAACATCAGTTTAGCGTAAACAAAAACGCAGTTTTTCAGCCTTTATATTAGTAAAATATAGTTTTTATCTACTATATCAAAGCCTTTTATCTCCTCTAGAGTCTAGTTTGAGATGTATTTTAGCCTAGTTCCACTCTATGTCCCTATAAGATACAGAAAATAATTAGGTTAATAATATTTAGTTAAAGTCCAAAGGAAAGCCTTCTTAAAAGGTGAGTTTTTAACTTAGCTTTTAGCTCCAAGTCCAAAGTCCTCGGATTTCCGAAATGTTTTTGTTTTCGTAAGTCTGGGGAAAATAGTTTTCTGACTTATATAGTCATCTTTTCTTTTTAGTTTATAAGCTTTTTTGTTTTTGACTTTTACGTACATGGTAATTTTGATGACAACATTTTTTCGAATGCCGGCAAACGACAACTGACTTGTTCTTAGACCACATTTCAACCACTGGCAGGGCCGCCGAGAGGTTGGCGGGGGCCCGCGGCAAACTAAAAAATTTTTCCGAAAAAAATTTTTTCCGGAGTAAAAAATTTTTCCGGACGAGTACGTTGCAATTGCTTTCCAGAGACTTTATCTCATTCTTTTATGTCAAATTTTGGTACTTAGCCCAAGATAATAGATATCCTGTCCTTTGCGCGGAAATATTTAACACACAAAAAAGACTGGGCCCAACAAAAATTTTTCAGGTGACCCCAGCACCTTGGGGCCTTGGGAAATTCCCCCCCCCCCTGCCCCCCCTCTCTGCGGCCCTGACTACTGATTTCTAGCTACCAGCGTATGATTACTGAGAATGAAACATCGGGCTCACAGACTTGGGAACCATGAGCAAAATTGCAGTAAACATGTGGAAAAAAATGCAGTTCTGGGGGCGAATTAACGCAGAATGCGTGAGACTATTAGAAGGAGAACATTTTGAATTCTAAACTCCTTGAAATGCGATTTCAAGGACTTTTGGGGTGAGATTTTGAAGAATTCAAAAGATTATACGCATTGCCGCCCCCACCCACCTTCCTCACACAAACACTTTTATTCCATGATATTAGCTTTTCTAACAAAGTCTTACCATAGTCTCGAGGAAAAATAGCCACCATTGATACAACCAACCGTCAATAAACATAACACATGTCTCATGTGCCTCAATAATGTCACAATAAAAATATTCGCGCATAAAAAGTCGGATATATCCAGTAAAGATGCTACCGACTGTCTACTGCATGGTCAAATTTAAAATTTGCATTATAACAACTGCATGACGAACAGCGAAATAGCAAACATTTCTTGATTTGTCAAATTTGATGATTAATGAATGATGATTTCTCGCAAATATATTTCATATTTGCAAGATTTTGTGAATTTCAGAAGCCTGTTAAGAAAATAAAGGCGAATAAATTACAAGATAGGTTTGTTTTAAATATTGATGTATTGTTCGCTTTATAACAGCTTTGAAGCTGATCGTTGCGTATATTTTTATGAAAAGGACAGCATATAATTTCAGTGTTTCTTTATTGATTACCTTTTTTTATTATATTAAATGTTGTTTGAATGCTAGAATTTAAAATCTTTTTATTTGAAACTTAAAGAGTAGTTCGATAAAGCCTTTAAATTAAAGGCAGTTTTATAGTTTTATAAAGAACATTTTAAAACGTCTTGTGAAGCTTTTGAGGTTGAATTTTACCTTAAATTCAACCTTAAAATTTTGTAATTAAAAGTGATATTTTTAGGGGATATTTCATTTGTAAAAAGATTCTTAAAAATTATCGTGTTACCATGACAACTTCTTTAAATACTTCATGTTCGGAAAATACAATAGTTTTGTGAGTAAGGCGAGGGGTTTCTGCATGCATGTATTTTCTAGTTTAAAAGTATACCTATACACTAATGCGTTGGTTAGTTTTCTGCAAGCCCTAATTTAATGTACGTTCAGGTTTGTCGCCAATATACCTATATGGAAATCGAAGTTTCGGGATTGGTTGATTATAATAATGCAACCTAAGAAATATGTTTTCTAAAGAGCGAGACAGAACACATGTCAATAATCCTTTAAGCCAGCGACACTTGTTTTATATTTTCATAAGTAAACAGTTCACATTATTTTAATGACACTAAAAACAAAGTACCGCAATTAATTTTTAACGCAGATAAAGAACATTTGCAATTTGCGTTTCGCTGAATGTCCTTTTGATAGTTTTAATATGCTTCTTTGGCCCTTCTAGACCAAAGTCATGTTTTTCTTTTGTTGCCTCGTGATCTTTTCGCCTGGCGATTGTAATACTACTTTGTCGGTTAGTGTGTAGTGTAGTGTAGTGTAGTGTAGTGTAGTGTAGTGTAGAGTAAAGTCTGATCTTGTTATTCTTTTGTGATGTAGTTAAAATCCAGAACGCCCTGCTTTATTTGTCCACTCCAAAGCTGTACACTGGGTAGATTTTATTAGTGAAACCCATGGCTTTTCTTTAATATTGCGTCTCGCTATACATACTATATAGACATGCGTACGGCGCCTCTTATCGTTCCTAGAACCAGTCGTACTAACACCGCGGAAAAACGTTTGCGCATGCGTCAACCTTACCTGTAATAGTATTGCGAACTTGATAAGAAGCTGTTCCGAACGTTTCCGAAGTCTCAAAATGGCGGTAAAAGGAGTGACTTCATTGTGCGTCTTTACAGCCAGATTTCAAGCGCAAAATAAACATGTCATTCAAAAAACTAGGAATAAATACAGCCAGAAGGTTCAAGAAATTGTATTGTACAAGAACATGAACTAAAGGTGATTGTTGACAAATTTATCGTCTGAAACATTTTGTTTATCAACTAAGCAACGACAATTTCAGAATTTCCGTTTGACATACATTTCTTTAAAAAAAACTGTGTCGCCAAATATAAAAAAAATTTCGTGTTCACAAAAATTAAACTTTAGGATTTATTCTACAATTTGAGTGGGTTAACTTTTCGAGAGTTTTCTTAACTTTTTACTTTGAATTTTTGTTTTGAATAATTTTGCAAAAATTTTCGAAGTCGTGTCCGTTAAAATCAACAATTTTTTACATGAATTATATTTCATTCCATACTTTAAATGCCAGGACGCTTTCAATTAATGTCTAGTCTACCCATTTGCTATATTTTCTAGCATGTTTTACTAATTTTTGACCAACTAATGAGCATGTTTTGTTTTAGAAATTGGTATTCAAATTCCACGCCATATTTTCATAATTTGGTGCATGCGCAGACGTTTTTCCGCGGTGTTAATCGTACTATAAAGATATCTCTTTAATACTTTATGCATGAACTGTTGCAGGGTATATATAAAATATTCCCTTTAGTATGATCGTACTGCCGATGAAAGAGAACCGCTTCAAGGTTTCCGGTATGATATGTGAACATTTATTCTTCTAGTTAAGTTTATTAAAAATTGATTCTGTCGTAAGTCCTTTAGCAGCAACCAATCGACAATATTTAATTTCAGTGTTGTCTTTGCCGTTACGTTGGTATTGCACTACTTTTTGTTTTAAATACTTTGATCGCGTTAAATAGTTATTTTTCAGGCTAGTGAGATTGCCAAAAACTTAGCATTAACTTCCTTGTGATTTTACAGAAATATCGCTAAAACTGAGGATTTTATAGAAGGCGTTATCTGTACCTTCTCAAAGTTGTAAACGAGATATGTTGTTTACGTCCAACACGCATAAGAATACATAACTCAAAATGATTCAAGCAAAACTGTCTTTTGTTAAAAGGAAGACTGGTTAATATAAATTGGTCGTTTTGAGAGATATAATCGTGTGTCGTCCATCTATATCCGTGTCGTTCAACAATGAAAAAAATTGTTGTGAAATTAACGAAGATAAAATAGCAATTGTGAGAAAACTGCGGGTCTATGGCGCTGGAAGTTTTCAGATTTGAACTCAGCGTGCTTGAACGTGTTAGTTCAAGTAAAAATATTTCAATTTCAAGACATGCTTAATGAAAGTGAATGATATCGGGACGCAGCAAACGGCCTACTTCGGCGGGCAAAGTTTTCTCCTTGCGCTGTCTGCAGGAATTGTGAAATATTCCACTCGAGAAAATGTTCTCCATATAAGAATATAAAGCATACATAAGTTAACTTTTATTGATTTACAATACATTTTGCTAAACGTGACTTATATTTGGTAAAATATATTTATATATTCTCAGCGAGGAATACAAATTATAGATATGTGCTGCGGTTGTATATAATTCAAGAAATTACGCCGGACGCACCAAAAAAATTATGGAAATGTTGGTCGCGGATCGTTTTAAAATTTGAACCAAGAGGATATCGGCTTTGAGCTAAGAAAACCAATTGTAAATCCCCTATGAAAGTTCCGTATTTGTTATTGGACACATTCAATAGAGGCACCGGACAATATTTAAAACAAACTTATGTAAAGAAAAGCAGATTGACTTACGGGCATGTATAGTAGGGAATTGCTCTGTTCCGGCTGTCGAAACCATAACGTTATGCTGTCCTGCTGCAAAATCATCCAGCACCAGAAACACGAAGAATATTACGAATGATATCTTCAGGATACGAAAGAAATTCATGTTGAAGCGATGAACTTCAACTTTCAACTGCGTTTGTTTCTCATGGGATAAATGTAATAAGCCCGTGCCCCATAAGACGCGTTCGTGAGAAATAATGCGTTATAATTGGCTGGTTTATACTAGGCCACCACAGGTGTTTCTAATATGCATGTCATTTTTAAATTACTAAAAACACAATAATTCCATTTGAACCTTATTTTACTGAAATACAACACAATATGAATTTATATAATGCTATAGACTGTCATAACCTCAATTCGTATAGATGGAATTTCAATTTGTCGCCTATAACGCCTCATGTATACATACTGCTTATATTAGTTGAAGAATTTTGCATGGAGACAATTTGTTGAAGCAGATTAGCCGGTAAATGAATAAAAAATGGAGCGCGAGTTAATTTAGAATATAATTTAAAGGGCGCTACTAAAACGGATAAGGCAAGACAAATTGATGATATTACTTTGTTTATACGTGAGTACATGCAGAGTTTCAAGATCTATTTCCACAAAACCTGCAATACGTCTAACGGTGCATGTCTACTGTATAGTTACTAATAATTTAAAATTATGCCTAATACGCTAATACAGTTGGTTAGTTTTCATGCCCAAATTTAATGGACGTTCTGGACTTGTCGCCAATGTACCTATATGGAAGTCAAACTGAGTTTTGGGATTGGTTGATTGCAATGATGCAACCTAAGAAATATCTTTTCGAAAGAGTGAAACAAAACACATGTCAATAATCCATTAAGTCAGCGTCACTTGTATTATATTTTCATAAATAACCGGTCACATAATTTTGAAGACACCAGAAACAAAGTGTCGCTATTAATTTTTAACGCATAAAAATGAATTGCAATTTGCATTTCGGTGAATAACTACTTACACTCATTAACACTTTAAGACAAAACTAAAAAATATAGCCTATGGGATGAAACGCTCAATAAGATAACTATTTCGTAAACCAGATGGACATCCTTAATTTAAATAATAAACAATAAAATTAAAGTGAAGAAGGATTGTTCATGCAAGATGTTGATCGTTTTATTACTAAGAAAAATAATACGACTGTGTGAAATTTAGAATGTTTAATTTTTGAAGTCATGCATTGCTGTAGTAATTTTAAAAGTATTTCAAAGTTGTCATAAATTTTCTCCCAATGTTTCTATTACGACATGATTCAAACTTGCACTCTTGCAGAATAAACTCAATGGAAACATGTGTGTGATCAGATAATGTCGTCTGGATAGAAATTCACTTTGTGAAATATTGAGATAAATATTAATGCCCAGCATAAACTACCTAAAAGGGCCATAAGAAAAATATTGTTTAAAATATTTATTAGAAAGCTAACGTTTAACTTCAGACATCTTCAGAGCAATGACATACAAAGCAGAAAACACAGAAATATGAATAAATTACAACTATTTACAATATATTATATTACAAAAGTAGAAAGAAGAATGGATCAGAGTAGAAATATGGCTCTTTTACGTATTTTATGCTGGGCATTAATATTCATCTTAAGATTACGATTTCCCCTGGTTCACCTATTGTAAGGATTGTGAAATATTAACCAACAATAACAATTGCCTGAGCAAAAGTTTCACTTCTAGAAGTGATCAGCGCTACCAATTAATCGCTCGCTGAATATTATCCTAAGGGCTGCTTAAATAGAAGCTTGACATGCTCGTGTGTCTTGGTGGCCCACGACGCGACATTTTACAATATTGTTTTTTTATATTTCAGATTATATATTGGGATCAGTTGTGAAAATTGCAACTGTAGACTCTCCGCTGGGAATGAACATGCCTATTGGTAAATAAACTCAGGATAAATTTGGCAGGGTAATGTTATTTCAGCGCACTTAAACAGGGTAAAAAAAAACATAAAAAAACCTGAACTGATATGAATTTGCTCTCAATTTCGCAAAACAGCTATTGTTACCCAGTTTCTTGATGTGCATAGCTTCTATGGGTACTTATTATGTAGAATAATGAAAAAATTTCTCGAACTCAAATTTTGTGAACCAGAGGCGTGCGTCTTTTTCAAGCAAAATAAAAATGGCTTGCACACAAAATCTAAAAGCTTTAATAATCTCTTTCTCGACATATTCCTATTAGTGTATTGTAAATCACTCATGATTTACTCACTTTGCGGTTCATATCTTCAGTTCGATAAATGCTACCTGTACCAAAATACCACCATTCGATTCAGTGTAACGATAGCTACTCATTCCTATCGATATATTTAGTGAATGGCAACATTATAGCGATTTATGAGCTTTGAAAGTCAAACGAGCTCGTATATGATCAAATTACGCAATATTACTAACAAATTTTAAACATAAACATACCTTTCGCCGAATATAACTTCGGCCCATTAAAACGTATGCTAATTCTGATATTCTTGATGAATTAAGCAGTTAAAAATAACATGTATAGTGTTATTTTCAAGCTTCTATCTTTAAAGTGACTTTAATTTAGTGCCGAATTTTGCATTTCTGCTCCGAATTTGCGTTTTTCCCAACCGGAAATACTAGGAAAAACCGTCAAAACAACGCGAAGTTTGTATCACGTGACTCTGGAAATGCTAGAAATGGATTCTACAGGTCAAAGTGCACCCATACGCGTGAATTTGAAGTCATCCCGGCTAAAGGGAGCTTCTCATTGGCCAAGTATTACGTAATACAAGCGCGTGCGAGTAAAACCCTACACTTTAAAAATTCAAAATAAATATTTCTAGTCGGCGTATACATACGAAACTTTTTACACGAAAGCACTTGAATACAAAGAGTATTTTACACATATAGCCATTCAGAAAATGACGAAAAGTTTAGTTTTCTTTTTTTCTCGTTTGAATGTTTGGCGAAGCGGTGAGTATAAATTGATTGTTTCCAGGGGCGGATCCAGGGGGTATCGAGTGTAGCTCAAGATACGGTCAGATTATTCCGATTATGGATACTAAAATAGTTTTGGGAAAAAATTCACCATTAATATATTTTCACGCAATTCATTTCTGTTTACAAAAATAGTGAAAATTTGAGTTTACTAAGATGAACGAGGGCAAATTAATTCGTAAATTTTAAAATTCACAGTTCTAAATGTAACAAAAGACGTGTTTTTAAAGCATTGAATGACTTTCGACGAAGATGATCCGAGAGCTTTCCGAAGGCATAACCCGAGGTTACGTAACCCGATCGGGAAAGTGTTTTTAATGCGTCTGCGGTGTTCTGATACGAACCGCGGTTCAAATGTTACTAAAAATAGTAACTTAATGAGGTATTTGGATACCTTGGAGGGTATCCAGCCAATCAAAGGATGTGTATCTATGACGTCGGATACCCTCTGATACTGTGGCTGTATTTTGATTGCGCAAGAAATGAAATAATCGTAAACCGCTCGGGGACTTCGTCTCATATTGCTAACAGCCGCATTTCTTCTAACGTAACTGAGTAAGTCATGGCCTTACATAATTTCAGAAGACGTCTTGAAATAACACTTTATAAATTGTGTATTGGATGCCAATTAGAACAAGACTATCACGAAAAGGATATGTCCGAAGGGACCGAAGTTATGTTCGGTAAAAGGTACATCCTCGGTCCCAGGGCCTCACGGCTGACACTGCGTTGCCGGAGGCCCTGGCGAAAACCAAAACGAGAAGTGATTTGATTGGTCGCATGAAAACAATGGAATGCGGAAATTGAACACGAACTTTTACTAATAAATATGGCTGACAATAGGAGTAGATAGGAGTGTATTAATGGTATTAACTCTTCAAAGAAGACGAAAAGTCGTTTTGGTCGTTGAAATCTGCTGTCTATCAATGGAAATTTTATTGTTAATATAAAAAATGTTGGATGTTGTGTCACAATGTATTAAAAAGCTGCACAAAATTGGACACTGGATTATTTAAAGATTGAAATCGCCGAAGCCGAAGGGATATTTTATAGTTTTCTTTACGAGATTTAATTATATACAGAGTATAAACAAAGACAGGCGAAAGGCTATGCGAGAAAGACTGTACCGTTAATTGTACAAATCTACAAAAATTGTGAGTGATGTCTTGCATCTTTCAATTACAAATGAGAAAATCGTGAATGAGTGTCTGTGTGGTTTTTAAAGCAAGAGGGGTCCATGCCATACATAATATTATATTAAATATAGTATATTATAAAATATATATTATTTTATAATATACTATATTTAATAGACATACTTTATTGATTTTATATCAATTTCATCAAAGGCTCTAAATTTATGTAAAAATATTGTATTTTATATCAAATGTATTTAATAATGAAATATTGTATTTTAATACTATTTAATAATGACAAAGTGATTAATATAATAGCTGGAAATGTTAGTTCTTCCACCTTGTTTTGCCTTAAATTTCATGCAATATATAGCTTAATTTATAGGCTATCAATGTTTTTTTACAGTTGACAAATTATATTGTTAATAGTATTACTGCAACTTTGCTACACTGGTGATGAGCCTCCCAATTTTATGCTGTATACATACATTCAGTATTAAGTAATGAAACTGGGAAACTAACTGGGAAGCTAACTTCTGAATCTCTTACATGCAGTTGACATAATTTTTATAAATTATAGTGCTAGATTTCAAGGTTTAATTAGTCACCATAGGCACAGGAGGAAAGTTTTGAAATTTAAAATTGAGGAGCACTTCATGTCAACAGCACCAAATTTATAATTTGTAAATTTTTGAAGAAAAATTGGGCAAGGCAGAGCAAGGATCAGGTATGGGGGGGCGCTGTAGCTCCCCTGTGTGGAAATTCTAGCCCCTCCCCAATCAGGGAAGTGGAATGCACTGGGAAAAATTATGTTTTGTAATGACCTTGTTTTGTAGTCCTGGTAAGTGCACTGTTACAGACAATAAATTCTGCACCATTTCATGAGAGCCAAAAAATTCAACATTTTCATGTGTGAGCATAAGTTGAACATACAAAACAATAATTTTACTGTTTGAAAGATTATAGCCCCCTGTTGGGAACCTGATATTCCTTGTCAGGGAACCTGATATTCCTTGTCGGGGACTTGATATTCCTTGTCGGGGAACTCCTGAGCATCCGGCCTCCACACACAAGCACACTGGTACCCACACACCTCCATTTCCTACACCACTGCAATATTAAAGCACAGCATGGATGCACCATAAAGCTGTTATTTATTTTTTACAGAATCTTTATTAACACACCAAATTTTCATAGAGGAAATTGTAAGAATAAATCATTATTTATATCAATGACACAAAATTGTTTATTTTGTTCATGTAATTTCTCTCTTTCTCTGAGTTGATGAAATTTCTTTCTCTGAGTTCATGCAATTTCTTTCTCTGAGTTGATGAAGAAACAAACTTCCCGACATACCAATCCTTTCATAGCAAGGCCTGAAATCCTTCCTAAAGTAGTAGTACAATGTTTATAAATTAAAACAATCTTTAGCCAAAAATTTTAGGCCAATCATAATTTAACAGCAACATGGATAATTTTATGATTGAATATGGCATGGCAAGAAAATACATATTTCAAGTCATATATATGTATTAAACTGTACAATATGATACTAGCTTGTAGTATGCAGTCACACATGATACCTTACAGGTAGTTGTATATCCTACAAACAATCGTTATCTGGGGATACCAAGATTAAGGTGGGGGAGGGGCGAGGGGGGGGGGTGTAGGGGCGAGGGGGATGCACATAATATTTGCATTTACATGTGCCAAGTCTAATGTGAATTTACATGGTTTGACTCAAATAATAAAGTTTGACTCAAATAATAAAGTTTGACATTTTGATTTAAATGTTGAATTTATGTACATACCGGTGCGTAGTAAACATATGTAACTTATACATTTGTCCAAAGTGGCAAAGTAATTACTTTGCAATTATACCCACTCTCCCCTTGATGAGCAAAATTGTCTGACATTAGACAGTAAGATAGTAAAGTACAATAGATAATCTGATTAACCCATTGAGCAGTAGCACTCTCACACTGGCCAGTACACTCAATCATCTGGCATGTTAAACTGAGTAAAATAATTTGGTAGCACTTAAAAGGTTGAACAAACTTTTCTAGACTTGGCACATGTAAAATGCAGCGTTTAGACCGGACGTATTAAACAGAATATATGTTGTCTGTATGTGTACAGTCTTGCAGATAACCATTAATATAGCAAAGAAAGAATATTGAGAAACAACCAAATATATCAGTATCACTCACTCACCATTCAGTAACAAGATTGGGCTTCGTCCACAACTATCGCTTTTAAATTGTCTGTATATTTCGTCGATTATAATAAAAATTCAAAAACTTTCATGTTCTCCAATTGATTGCTGTCCGTATACAATGACTCTCCCAAACTACACATTGGGTCATTCCATTTATTATCCGCACCCCCCCTATGGATGAGCTCTGGTAAAAATGTTATCTGTAGGAATCGGATTTCAGAGAAGTACCCTGTTGGAATCGACAGTATCAATCTAAACCCTAGGAATGCTGCTAATTGCCAATATCTCACTGGTAGGAATCTGCTAATTGCCAATATCTCACCGGTAGGAATCTGCTAATTCCCAATGTCAGACCGGGGGGGGGGTGAGAATAATAAATGAAATTATTATGATTCTCATAATAAATATTTGGCAATATAGTATGCTACACCTTGACGGCAATATCTGACCGGTAGGAATCGGGCCAAAGGAATCTGTTAATTCCCAATATCTGACCAGTAGGAATCCCCTAAGTCCTAATATCTGACCGGTAGGAATCCGCTCATCCATAGGGGGGGTGCGGATAATAAATGGAATGACCCATTGTATCCTTCGATTCATCAACTTGAACAGCTTTCATAATTGAAACATTTACATGATCCTTTAGTTTACTGATTTGGTCAATCATTAAAACTAAATAATGGTGAAATAACCAGATCAAATTAATGTTTATCTTGCTTGTAAAAATTATTTCTTTCGAGAAATTCTCAAAGTTCACTCATTGCAAAAAAAGATGCAGAGTCAGCATTTTATTACGTTTACTTCCGGCAAACTACAAGATTTTTGAAGTTCCGGTTTTGGTTTTCGCCAGGGCCTCCAGCAACGCAGTGTCAGCCGTGAGGCCCTGGGACCGAGGATGTAAAAGGTAGGGCTAGTTTATATTGTTCGAGAAAATTGACATCCTCGCCCCCAGGCCCAAGCTCGGTCGGCCCTCACAGTGGCCCTGGTTCAGGCTCAGAGGAGGTTGGACAGCCAATTAGGCGAACATCTCGACCAATCAGATTGCGCCATTTTCCTCATGCTCGCACGAAGCTTTTGGCATCGAAAATTTATATAGGGTTCATAAATATCGATTTTTTTCATATTGTTATGCAATTTTTTCGGGAAATTTCACGCGATACTACTTTTACAACAGTCAATCTACCCATTGGAACGGTATCTTAAAAGGTAAGCGTCATTTTCCAGTTTATTTTGACCTCTCACTTAGGTGCTATGACGTCGCGATGTAATTTAATGGCGTTTCTGTCAACAATCTTTGAAGACAAAATTCTCAAATCTCGATGGTTCGATTTCGCTATTTTTTTCACGATTAGTTAAATAAAAGTATAATCTTTAATTCTATCCAGCCGGCCCCCCTCGGCCTCTCAACCGTTTTCGAGATATTCACCGTTGAATATAGCCCTTTGTAAAATATGCTGCCTTGTCACTCAGATCGATAATGAACTGCTATTATTAGCTTTTTTCTAAAGAAATTTGATATACTACAGAAGTTTCGATATATTATGGATTTATATATATTGGTTAAAGTATGTAAAAAATTAAAGCACTTCTGTAACAAGATTTTATTGGTGAAGTTCATTGTTTGGCTGATGTTTTTATAGATTTGTGATTTTGGCTAGAGGATTCTATTTTTGTCAATGATTTCGTCTGCAAGATTAAGCATCATCATTAAATTTGGAGTTCTAAACTTGTTCACTTCTCTGGTAATGTTACTGATATGATATGATGAGTTGACATAACTTCTGGATTTTCAAAACTAACCCATGCAGTGACAACAAGAACAGCTACTCATCCACCCGTTTCAAAAATGGCTGGTAAAGATGCTGGTTTAGATGCTCTTGGTTTAGATGCTAAATTTGTCCCTCATCCCAATTGTTGCAAAGGCTATGTCTGTACTTCATGCTGGTAAAAAAGACAATCTGATTTATAACGCTGCTCGATGCTTTGGAGAACAACGCCATGGAAATATTGGTCCTATAATGCCATTGGATAGAATGCCCTTTATAGCAGTGAAGGCCCACTTGGCCTTTTTTAACAGTATTTTGTATAAATGCTGTTACACAACTAATTCAGATAAAGTTTGAGAAATGGTGGTTCTTATGCACCTATCAATGTTAAGCCCCAGAGAGGGGGGTCAAATGCCCCACTGTTGGGCAATAAATATTGGTCAAATACCCTACCATTTTGCAATAAATTGCAATAAATACTATATTAATAAAAGTAATTTTGATTCAAATTGCCCTAACTTGGCCCAAATGCTAATCCATAGTTAACTATGACTAATCAAAATCCCTGGGGTGGATATGCAATTAATGATCAAATACCCCACATATGCCCCCCCCCCCCTTTGGGAGTTAACATTGATAGGTGCATTATATGCAGGTTATTTTTGTATTCTCATATAATGTACCTTAATTAAAGTATCAGCAGCATGTTATTGTGGGACCATTGATCAATATTATTGTATATAAATAGACATATTTTTGTTTTATTGTTGCATTAATTTTAATGAAAATTTACTCACAAAGTTGGTAAAGTGAATGTACAAACTATTTATTTGTTCATTTAGTACAGCACATGTTACAATTATGTACTTAATTGCATGAGTGTGCATGACAAACATTGTTTTAATTGCACCCACTTGTGATTAACCTAGTTTTTGTTTAATTTAAAAATGCTGAAAAAAATCTAAAAAGTTAGCCAATTGAAATAACAGCATTTCTATAACTTGCTAAACCTAGTCAGTTGCTATTATATCACAAACATCTGTCAACGTACACTCATGCTCTTCCTTACCGGCCACTTGAGTCTGGATAAAATCCTATTTTAAAAAACTCAACCCTATACTTAATATGCTGAACATAGACCTCTAAGATATCTCCTGCTGCAATTAATGGGTGTAAATGCTCGCATAGTTCAGAAGCAATATAACCAACATGTGTCCATCCGGTTCCATGGTCTAGATCAATTGCACTTGAGTCTGTTGGATTCAATTGCTCTGGCCAATGAAGAGCAAGGTATGCCTGTTCCAAAATGATGTTGGTAGTTTTTCTCATGAGCAGCACCGATGCACTTGAAATCTTGAATGGTACAGCATGGTTGATTTTGTCCTCGTCACTTTCATCCTCATCACTTAACTGGTCACCACTTTCTGCCCTATCACCATTACAACTTTCTACCCCATCACCTTCATTATCTGACCAGGTTCAAGACCAGCCAACCACTCAAATAGATCTCTTTCTACAAAATCATAACAAGAAAAATTTTATTTTATTATTTTATACATACACTGTAATCTCTAAAATTAGCAATCTAATGCAAAAGTATGTCACTATTCACAGTAATATTAGAACAACACACAAGTATGGCAATATTATTTACAGATGAAAATTGAAAAATATATAACTACTGTATGCACATATATGCATGTAAAAATCTATCCACAACTAGATACAAACAGGCATCATACTTCAGCAAAAATTTATTAAACAATTTGTTTAACTCAAAACATGTACATAATTATGTATCACAGTGACACAGTACATAGACACACACAATAGGGTCAAACTATAGGCAATAACACAAATATTAATACGCTATAATTTTGTACAGTGTATTTATGAAATTACAGTACAGTACAGTACATTGCAAGAATAAAAACAACAAAGCTGAAATTTGACTAAATAACAAGATAACTGTAATGCATTGTAGTA